>DF242097.1:31460-62425 GCA_000507305.1 Breviolum minutum Mf 1.05b.01 | reverse complement strand
TATTGGGGGAAAATCAGAGCAACGAACCTACCCCCAAGGCATCCCACTACTGCTACCTACCACCTTTTATGGGAACCAGAAACAACCATTGATTGTTCATTGCCCAAATCAGAATCACAGCTTCACCACTGCAACCCGCCATGTTGATTGACAAATAAACCTGAACAAAACTTGGGATGGGCTAAACTCACTGTAGATCATCAGCCCAAAAGGTATTTTGCTAAAGTGATTCACCAATGAATGGTTGATGTGTAAGGTAAATTAGGGTGTAAATATGCCAGTCCCATGGATCCTATAGGAAAGGGATTCACCTTTTTTTCCAGGGTTGTTGCAGGTTGTTTAGACGTAAAGTCATTCTTAGCTGAAGAATTTTCTGACATTCTTGCGATTTGCTCAGATTGATCATTCTTTTCAAATCCTTTCAGCCGTATTTCAGGCATGCCCGGAACATGTGGTCGGTTGCTCAGGGTGAGATTTTTTTGATGATTCTGTGGGGAGAAATCACATCCTGAATTCTGGTACTTTGGGGTGAGCCAATAAGAAAAGGTCTGCAGATTTTATAGGTTTGCTATAGGCTCAACATGGCTCAACCACTTCTGTTGGTTTTGTAAACTCGCACATTTTGAGTTTACTTATTCTGTTGCAAAGGCTTTTTTCTTCATGCTGATCTGAAGCTCGTATTGGTTGTTTGAGATCCTTTTGGATGGTAAGCATAGGCAATTTACTGCACTTGCCTTCCAAACTGTAATGCTTTGGGTTGTCTTCTCTCACCCAGTAATAGTCAGTCCTTGAAGGGGAAAAGGTATCACTTACAAACCAGTTGATGGTGATGAGTGATGATGCTTTGTTTTTTTGTCATTTCTGGGAGGGGGACACAAGCAATAATCAAATTTGGTTGATTTTTATGGTGGATGTGGGTAAATCTACCATTACATGGATCCTATGTGATCTTGAACATTTAGATTTGCAGACACATAGTGTCATTTGTCACCCAGTGTTATCCTGTTGTTAAATCCACTGCCGACAAATCAGTGGATCATTTGAGTCATTTGTGCTTTACATTACCCTAGACATCCAGGGCCACCTGCTGAGGTTTGGTATTTGGACCCCCCCCAAGATGTACCTAAAACACCGAACCTCAGGAGGTATTTGGATGTATAGGGTTAGTGTTTTAGCCTCTCTAATGCATCCCCTTGGTTCTTACTTACTTGGGGAGCTGTGTACTTACATTAATCATCCCAGTGATTGTAAGGTTCATGCGGAATCAGAATTTCGACCATTATTCGAGTTGGAAAGCGGCTGAATGAAATGCTTATCACTTGTGTACTTTTAAAATTGTTCATTTGTAATCACTACTTACGAACTTGGATTTCTTTGTGTGATTTGTTTATTGCAACTACCACATGGATTCATTATCATAACGATCTTTGTTTGGTTGGAACATTTTGGGCCACATGGGGTTCCCCAAGGAGTTTCCACCCAATGGGTACCTGGGGGGTTGGCCGGTTGGACCTAGGAGTTGAGAAATATCCTTGGTGCAAACATGATAGAAAGGTTCCAGAACATCACCCACATTCGGAATTTTTGTTGGTTTCCGTCATTTGTTATTTCACGTCTCAAAGTTCCATCCCAGATTGGGGTCCAAAAATCTTCGGATATGTTGTCACAAATGTTTGTGAAAAAGATGTCCTAGGTGGTGGCAATTCCAAATATTTTCTTATTTTTCACCCCGAACCTTGAGGAAGATGAACCCAATTTGACGATCATAAATCATATTTTTCGAAATGGGTTGAATTGAAACCACCAAGTAGTTATCATTTGTAACGGCAAGCAACTCTCCAAGTTGTGAAAACACGACACCACCACCACCTCACCACTGTCGATGTCGTGACGACCTTAGGGCTCGATGGATAAAGTCGTTGGGAAGTCTCAGATCCGACAGAAAACATGTGGGGAATCAGGTCGACGTAGATCTATGACCTCCGAGAAAACCCTGGGATCCATGGTTGCCTGGTATATTTACCTACATGAATGGTTGATATTTATTTTTGCAAAGTAGGTAAATATACCCAGTTCCCATGGATCCTATGGGAAAACAAATAAGATATCAGCCCATAGGGCCTTTTTGGGTCCATGGACAGGTATAATTTACCGATCCATGTATTGGTTGATTTTTGTGGTAACTTAGTAGGTAAATTTACCAGTCCCATGGATCCTATGGGTATGTAACCTGAGGCCAACATACAATATCCTCCAGAGAGAAAAGCGAATCCAGACCCCAAAAAGAGAAGATTGGACAAATTCCATTTCCGATTCAAAAGCAGAGATGTTTGAGGCCTTCAAAAAGAACATCATTGATCTTCCATCATGTTTTTGTTGGCTTCCGGCGATCATTTTTGGGGTGAAGATGTTGTTGACCCAAATTAACATGTATACCGTATACCAGTTGATGGCACCTGCAATCCATTGAAGCAACCGGAGTGTGCAGGGATGTATACTGGTTATGTATATGATATATGTATATTTCTATATATAGATATCTATCTAGATATGATTATCTATGCATATACAGTATACATGCATGTTTAGTTTGTATGTGTGTGTTTTTGATTTGTTATACGGTATACATATATTTTGATATATTGTACAGTCATATTGTAACATGAATCCGTATATGTACATCTCTCCAAAAGTTCCGAAATCTCAATCCGGAAGGGGTTCAAGTTGGATCATTTGTTAATTTTGCCCGGAGGAATTTTTAGTGTTTTTTGATATGCCTTTACGTGTCTCACTTGACAAAACAAAAACCTCCTTAATTTGGTGTTTGTTTGAACACTTGCAGGTGGTTTAACCATGTCTACTGTAACCTTTTCACCTTTTTGTTTTCTTCTATTTCACTTGTTTCCAAAGGAGTACAACCTGCTTTTATAATTGATTAATGACACCTTCACAGAAACATATCTGAAGTTTTGACAGATGCTTTTTGAACAGACTTTCAACAAAAACCTGTGTTGTTGTTTGTTGTTGTCGGCCCTTTGGATTCTGAGGCAGTAGCAGCTTTGCTACAGCCGATCCAACAGACACAGCAACAACAAGCGCAAGAGCTTTCAGATTTCAAAGTGATGCTGGAAGAACTGAAAGGTGGACATTCTGAGGTGGGAGGGGCGGGAGAATGTGACGAGAATCCTGAGCGGGCGGTGGTGTGACGGGAGGGGTGCTTGTTGGCATAGGTTTGTTTGTTGGTTGGAAATGGAAAGATTGAATGATGGACAGTAACGGCAAGAAAGGATGTATAGAAACAGGGTGAGTTTCGTTAGGGGGTTGCTTGGTTGTTTCTATACTTTGTTTGTTTTCTTTGGTGGAATGGGCTAGGGTATTGAAAAAAACGTTGCTTGTTTTTGTTTGGTGGAATAGGCTTACCGGGTAGTTTCAAATACCATATTTTAATGGTATTTGAAGTGGATTTTCCTCATTGGTCGGGCGATATTGCTGTCCTAGAAAGACCCAGTCACCAAGATTTTCAGGTACCTAAAATGGTTCGGGTTTCCGAACGAACCTTGTAGCCGGTTATTTTGGTGGTGGGTTTTTCCTGTATCCATAAGCCGAACTAATACAGCTTATTATAGGTGAGGATTCCTCCCCTTTTCGGTTGACCCAGGGTTGTTTTCGACAGCATGGTGAAAGGGTGGGCTTGGCGATGCAAATGATGGTACGAAATCATGTGGTAATGAGCCACGCAAAATTCCCTGGTTGGTTGGATTATAATTATAGGGGATGAAAAACTACCCAGTTATATAGGGATTATGATAAACGATTATAAGGATCCCTATTAACGAACCAGTATAGTGGAAAGTAGAAGGTGTTTTTTTTCGTGGCTCAAATCAAGAAACGTTTCAGGTACCTAAAATGGAGGTACTCACCTATATAAGCTGTATGTAAGGCATTTATAAGGGAAAACCCACCCCCAAAATAGACTTATAGGCTTCAGTACTTCCATTTTAGGTACCTGAACATGTTGGTGAACAAAGGCAGGCGCACTCAGTTTACTATGCCTTTTCGAGAGAAAAAACATCTTGCTAACCTCCAGCAAGAATATCAGGATGAACGAGCAGGGGTTAGGGTCATACACCAGAATCCTCATGGAAACGTGGCTATGATAGTTCAGAAAAGTTTACCATGGCGTTCATATCTGTCATGGTCCTTCAAAAATAGAACACCCATGAAAACTAACAAAAAGCTAAATAGTTTTGACAAGCAAACTCATTTTGTAACCCCATGTGTTGTTTTTTTGGGGGGTCAAAAAGATGTATGTACGGTTCCCCCCCCCCTATTTTTACCCCCTCAACAAAAATCAGGATTTGATTGAATGAGACATTCATATAGGACAAACAGGTGGACTTACCATAGTCATCACACGGTCATCACAGCAAAGGCAAAGGCTGCCAGAAGAGAAGTTGCCACCGTGGCAGATGCCTTGAGTATGTCACATGGCTAAGCCGATCGTTTTTTTAAGGGAGTTCTTAAGGGGACCGGGAGCCCAAAAAAAATCGCCTTCTCAAATGGGGTAACTGAGGTTAAGGGGCCCCCTATAAGTGGAGTGATTTCACCCTATATATCCCTATACTCATTAATGGTAGCCATGGTGGTGGTGGAAGGGAGCCCACCCTTGGAGGCTTGGAGGCTTGTCATGATGATGTGAGTTTTGCTAACTGCATGAATCCCAAACTGGGACATAAATTGCAGCCAGGCAGCTGAAAAAAATGATACAAGTAGTAAAGAGTAGGCATGGTGTTTAAAAGAATTGGAAGCAAGAGTTATGTGCTGGTGTCTAAACCCCCATTTGATTCCATACAATGGGGGATGGTCATCAACTCAATAGTAGGCGTCTATATATCCATTATAACTCGTCATTCAGGGTGGGATGATCATCTCCCATCTAGGGAGTTTAAACTCTGGCACACATTAGAATAGGTTCTGTTGATGGTTCAGAAACCCCGCAGAAGTTGAGAATTATCTAGGTGGTGGTTTCACTTATTTTCTATGTTCACCTCTACTTGGGAAATGATCCAATTTTACTAACATGTTTCAGATGGGTTGGTGAAAAACCACAAACTAGTTATGGCAAATATCCCATTATTTACGATGAACTTACCGTTCCAGCACAAACCACGAGTCCATATCTCCCACCTTTGGAAATTCCGAACATCAGGGAGAGACAAACATGTCTCCGTGGGTCCAGATATGTGAGTTCCAAGGAGTATACATACATTATATCTCAAATGATATATACCATGGGCCCCCAAAACCTACCTTTTTGGTTTTTGGTTTTTTTATGGTAAATAACCTGGTTTTCTGGTGGCCCAAACATTTATTTTTCATGGTTTTGGTGGTATCCTAAAAGTCTTTGGAGCCAAAATGTGAATTTCTCTTCAGACAAATCACCATCCAATATGAAAACCCTCATGCGGCCCTAGGCATTCACGGGGTCTTCGGGTGATTAGTTGACCCTGATCGACTCCAACCACTGGAATTTTCAGAGGCGAACTGTTAGCTTTATGGAGTGTATATACTCCAAAATACAAAGATTTTCCAGGATCTCCTTCAGAAACAGCTGGTTTTTTTCGGATGTTTCTCCAATTTGTTTGGTAGAGATTGCGAAGTTAGAGAAGAGCCAAAATGTAAGGACCCATTGCAAAAAAAACGGATTCATGATTTGCATCACCCTTAGGGGAATGAAGGTTCATGAATTTCCCATAGCCAAGTATAGCTTGATTTCCTACTGTCACTGCTACACCCCTGAACACTAACATGGAAGCTCCAAATTCCATTTTGGGGAAAGGAACAACATCTTCCAAACCTCCATTTTAAGTGTTGTTGCCCTCTGGTAAACTAACATGACCAATGGAAAACGAAAGCGGGATTGAAGATGTATTCCCTATTGAACATAGGGATGTTCAAGCCAGCCATGTGACGTTTACCAGGAGTGTTGTTTTCGGGGACGTTTTGTTGCAAGAAATTCCATCGCCTCGACCCAGGCTTTGCAGCAAAGTGGATGAATTGTCCAATGCTACTGGTACCGACACGGTGGATCTAGGCGACATGGGCACTGTATACAGGGAAGGTGGTGGATGATGGTCAAAATGGTCAAAAACATCAATATGTTATGGGATGCTTAAAGGGGGTGGTGTCCAACAAAGGATGGATCCCTACAGTCCTGTAAACTAACATGGCTGGCTTGAAAATCCCCATGTACTGGTAGGGAATACATCTTCAAAGAGTTCGTTTTCCATTGCCATGTTAGTTTACCAGAGGCTACATTTTGAAAATGGCTTAGGTTTCAAGACTCAACCCTGACACATGGGGGAAATAATCTAAACTAGTAGCTAGCAGAAGGTGGTCCCCTGTCAGTTAGGGGGGGCCCATAACTCCATCAGAAAGGCCATTATAAGGCCACTACAATAGATGTCCGATAACTGTAATTCTAACGACCCACCTTGCAGCTACTGGTATTTGTAGTATCAGATTCCTCTTGTACGAATTTTTCTAGGTGGTGGCAACTCAAAGATTTTTTATTTTCATCATTTTTCACCTTGGGGAAGATGAACCCAATTCGACTAATTAATATTTTTCAAATGGATGGGTTGAAACCACAGGCAAACTTCACCCGCCGTTCTTTGTTGGGGGCTGAACATCTCGCTAGGTGACTTGTCGAAAACCCTGGCGGCCTTGACGGAACGTGTGGAGCAGATGGAAGGGAAAGGTCATCAGACAATGGAGGCGGGGGATAGAACCTGGGTAGAGCAACAATCTTCCAGAAGAAACCAAATAACCAGGTGCTTAGTCAATTTGGATCATTTCCCCAAGTAGGGGTGAAAATAAAAAATGCTTGAAACTACAACCTAGTTCACCTTTGAAAGATCTACCCTGGAAGTCCAGTCGACCAAACAAAGTGGCTGGTCTTTAGGATGATCCATGTCTTTAGGATTCCCCATCCTACCAACGGGCAAAGCTTGGTCAAACTGGACTTCCTGGGAAGCAAAGAACCAGGTGCTAGGTGGTGGCAACTCAAATATCTTGGATTTTCATCCCGAACCTTGGGGAAATGATCCAATTTGACTTGCGCATATTTTTTCCAATGGGTTGGTGAAAAACCACCAACTAGTTGTTAATTGCCCTATATGTTTTTGGCTTTTTGGTGATGATGATGAAGGTGACCATCAAAGTTCCCAAAATGAAGGACTCACATTGAGCAGAGTCAAGTTCAGTGAGTCCGTGAACAGAACCTCTGATTTTTTCCAGTGATGGGTGCTGCACACCAGTTGAGAAAAGGTACATGTTTCCCTGTTATTTACGAATATGGTTTCTATGTTCTTAAAAATATGTTGGTAACCTGTTGGATATGATGTTTCTTCATTTGCCAAAGTGACAGGATATAAAAGTGTATGTTTGATATTTGTAAACAATTTGTATATGCAATGATACTGTTGATGGAAGAAATCCTGCACCACCTGGGATGTATAAAAACCCTGTAAATAATGGGATAAACTACTTATCAAGTGGTGCAGGATTTCTTCCATCAACAGTAGTAGACTGAAAACCACAAGAAACAAAAAGTGATTTTCCAACTGAAATCACCGACTTTATGACACAAGGTGGGGACAACAAAAACATTCCAACCAGCCACACTTTCATCCCTTTCCCCCCAAAACAAAAATCAAATATAACGAAGGTTCCAAAGAACAAAGATATTTCTTGGATCTACCATGATCTACCCCCCAGGATGTAATAAAGGTTTAGTTCGGGATTCCGAAGAACATAATCCTGGTGGTGACGATTTGCATCCTGGGGCAACAGTCCAATGTAATCAATGTATAAGTTGATGAAGCTCTCTTGGAACTTGGGGTGTGACATTGGATTCGAGGGGGCCTGAAGATCCAAAAACAAGTGCTGAGTTCCTTAAGGCTTTTATAGGGATTAAGAACCTAAAACAAGTGCTATATACCAGCACCCTCAAGTCGGGGTGCCAAATGGTTCCTACTAAAGGGTGTCAAATCACCTTTTTCTTAGCGTTTTCTTTAAGGCACCCCTTTGAAGGTCCAGGTAAGTTCCTTAAGGATTTTCAGGGATTCCCATTCTGAAAAATGTGTTTCATGTCACCCCAAAAATGGGGTCACCAGCGCCCGGTGAATTTTCGACGGAGGCGGCGGCTGCGCCGACACCCTCCAGTGCATCCTCCAGTCGTGGGGCTTTGCCGCGAGTTCCAAGTCCAAGAAGATGGCTTCAGGACCCAGAAATTCCATCAGTGATGGATTTTCCATGATGTTTATGGCAGGTCAACCTAGCCCTCCCTAAACGTAATCCCCTTTGATTAATAAGGGTTGAAAAAGGCCTTATTAAGGGAAATCAATATTTAGTAAGGCCTTATTTCTGGGGGGGGAGTGACGTTTGACGTTAGGGGGGCTGGTTGACCAGTCATGATGATATCCAACAAAAATCCCACTTATACACTCCCTGAAGCCAAGAAAGGCTACGGAAAATATGCCATCCCAAAAGGAAAGGATCGTCTTCCATGTCAATTTTGCAGGTGCAAGCTGTTAATTTCAGGGAGGGTATCATCGTTGCACACGATAAAAATACCCATAGGATCCAAAAAACTTCAAATATTTTTGTGAGAAGGTACCACAAGATGTAAAAAGAGGATTATCAGCTGAACAGTATAAGTGAAGAAAAAAAAACAAAATCACACCTCGGACCTTCAAAGGGGTGCCTTAAAAAAAACCCTAGAAAAATGGTGATTTGACACCCTTTAGTAGGAACCATTTGGCACCCCTTTGAGGGTGTTTTTTTCTACAAATTTGAAGATGAATCGTCTTCCGGGCTTTGGCCCGATCCATTTGTCGCCTCATACCATACCTCTTTTGACTCGAGGATGTTTTTTTTCACACCTCCTTTGGCTCAAGGTTTCACACCCCTCAAAAAACGGGACGAGGTTTGTCCCCTTAAAAGGAACCCGTCTTTTGAATAGGAAAATACATCGGACTCCAAGCATTGGAATTTTCATGGGACATTCGTGAAAACTTTCGGGGGAGTATGCCATGATCTCATGAGAACTGTTGAGGATGGAAAAAAGGTTTGGATTCCATTCCCTTCATCAGACGTACCATTTAAGCTCTTCCTCCCCCATTCATGGAAGTGGAAAACAGGGCTTTGGAAGATGAGTTTAGTCTCCAAAATGGCCACTTTCGACTTCCATGATTGTTGGAGAAAGAGTATACATCTCGCTTCCACAACACAGAAACCGGTGGCAGTTGCAGCAACAGCAGCAAACTGGGATGTGTGTGCTTTTGAGATGGTAAAGGGATGTAAAGGGGGACATCAAAAATCTATTTGAATCCTTGCAACATTTACAAACTATTTATATAGTGGTATTGAGGTAGCTGGGGATATCCCGGTTGCAAACCGTTCTGTAAATACTATACCTGGAACATCTCAGTTTCATGTTTCACTCTGAAGCAAGCCTGGAAGAGCATCTTTGTATCACCTCTTGAACTTCCGGCATTGCGCAACACCTGAAGGTCAGCCCCTTGCTTTGCTACTTCAAAATTGAAAACTGTTTCCTTACTAATTTATATGCCAAGAACTTCAGGTACCTAAAATGGAGGTACTGCACATTATAAGGCTTTTCATCTATATATATCCCTATTTGGGGAAGATTCCCATTTTGACCAATATGTTTCAGAAGGGTTGAAACCACCAACCAGAATTTATATACCCCCTCCTAAACAAAACCATCCTCAGTTTTGTAAAGGTAAATAGACCAATTATACAATTGGAAAAGAACAGAGTTATAGGCTCTATATATATATATACATAGTGGCTTCATAGTGATCAATGCTAGGTGGATATACCCCTGAAACTATCATATCGGCTGAAAAATCAATGCTTGGAAGATGTAATTTCCTATGGAAACTGTTGATGGTTCAGAAATCCCAAACAACCACCTGGGATGTAGAAAAAACCCTGTAGATAATGGGATAATCTACCAACCTCAGCTGGTTAGCAGGATTTCATCCATCAACAGAAGGACCCCTTTCAGTGGAGGGTATAGACCTACGAAGCTGGCGACCCTACCGGCGGAGGAACCTCTCTTCGTGTCGGTGGGTCGCAAAAGCGATGTGCCCGGCAACTTCGAGTGGAGCAGAATCATAGGGAAAATGGTGGATCCTTTAGTGGTATATGGGTGTTTCCTGAAATGGTGGTACCCCCAAAACACCCCTAAATGGTAGGAAAACCAATAGTTGTTGGGTACCACCATTTTAGGAAACCCCCATATTTACCTTTCTTTCTATAGGATCAAACATGATCAAACTAAATTTCACCTTTGGGCGGTACATTTACCGACATGAATAGTTGATTCTTTCATGGTAAATTAGTATAAGGTAACTATACCATATATAGAGCCTATTGGAATAAATTTCTTCAGAGGGAAAATGGCAAATTGGAAGGTACCCTTCAGATGGGGGCCTCTTAACAATCAACCCTATAGACACCTTACATCACGTAGGTATTTAATGGGTATATCCCCCTTCTAAAGGGCTCCTTGGGGGGGTTAAACAGCTACGGTACCATCCTGAAGGATATTAGCTTTTGTTTGTTTAGTTGGTGATATTCCTGATGGTTGAAATCCTGCCAACCAGTTGAGGTTGGTAGTTTATCTCATGATTTACAAGGTGTTGTACATCCCAATTGGTTAGTCGGATGTCTTCTCAACTCTATTTTTTACCTTTTTTTACCTTGGGAAATCACCATTAAAACACCAGTTGGGTGATATTTGTTTCATTTTTTCCTCAAACCACCTTTCAAGCAATTCTGGGTATCTTGCTGGTGTATAGCTGTTACCCTGGTTACCCTGGGCTATTGCTGTCTTAAAGTCTTGTCAGTCATGAATGTCTTACAATAAATTTGGGATGATGCTGTGCAGTCATGAATGCATGTGTCAGTCATGAATGTCTTACAATTAAAGTTTGGGATGATGCTGTGCAGTCATGAATGCATGTCTGAATCCGACTCACACACATGCACACTCACTGCTTATAAATTTTCTGGGTCAGCCTGCTTGTATGTATTTTTTTTGAAACCAAAAGTTCATGTCAGTGATTTTGGCGTTGAAAGGTTTTTTTTAATAATAAATTAAATTATTAGGTTAATCAAGACAGTATAAATTATGTTCGAAGGCTTACATCGTCGTAGCCCTCGCCTCCCAAGGCGGTTTTGATGAACAAGCTGACTGCTGGGTACTGTTTTAAACCATGACTGTTGGAGAATTTGGTTCAACAAAGTATATATTTAGATATTTATACTTATAGTTATTCATAAAGGTTTTCAATGATTTGGAATTCCAATCTTCAAACTGTCGCACTGTGTTTTTGCTCCACCAAAGAACCATAAAATATAATATGAAAATATTTTTGACATCCATTCTATGAATCTGTATTGTTGTTAATCTGTCGGAACTGCAGCCACTTCGGATCAAACTCTTGGAACTTGTTGATCTGGAGGTCCAGCAAAGGCCAAGCAATGGCCTTTGCCGGGCCTCCTGAATCAACAACATTTGGAATCCCAGCAAAGGCCAAGCAATGGCCTTTGCCGGGCCTCCTGTTTTAAAATAGGTCTGACTGCCTACCATCAACAACCTGAGGAAACCCAGCAAAGGCCAAAGCAATGGCCTTTGCCGGGCCTCCTAAATGCTTAAATAGCATGCAGGACTCAATGCAGGACACATTTAATTTGACTTACGTACTTAGTCTGGCTGCTGACTATCATCACAACTAATTTAATGTAAACCAAGGCCGCATTCCTTCCAAGCACCTTCGTTGCGCAATCACTTTTTAGTCTCCCTGAGATTTAATCCGAGTATAATTGGCTGAATTGTGAATCGTCGTGTGCATTGAATTAATGCTACCGAGTGAATTTAGCTTCACCGCTCATTGTGCCAAGTAATCGTTCACCAGTCTGATGATCCTTCTGGCCTTCAAAGCCTGCCGTTCCCAAGGGCGTTTTGGCATGAAGACACGGTCAGCTAGGATTGCCACCACTATTGTAGTCGCCCATGGGTTCTCAGCCATCATGTTCTCGATGATGAGGCATCGTTTCAGCAATCTCTGTGGTTGCGGTTTCTCCTCCACATTTCTTGCCACGCAATTCTCAGTCTCTGACTCCGACATCTCAGACTTTGTCATGGCCACTTAAGAAGTAGCACCAGCTCACACCCAATGGCTAAAGAAGCTGAGACGACAGGACCGGGCAACGAGTTTGAGCCAAAGAAATACAATACAATTCACAGGATCTTGTTGAAGTCAGCGCCACGGTTTTTGCCTAACATTAAATGAATTAGTCTTGGAAAGTCTTAGTCTTACGCCAATGTCTGGTGTTAAAAGGACGGTTGCTGCAAATGCTGAAGTCTGCGCGCCTGTTTTTCTTAGTATCGGAAGTCTTGATTTCCACCAATGTTTGATGTGGAACTGGGAAGGCTGCTACAAAGTTTAATGCAACAAGATATTCAGTGGTGATCATTGGCCATTGGCCGAGGTCGTCACTTTTAATTATTGACAACATCGGCCAACAATAAGCACCCTACAAGCCGTCGTTGATCTTTCCAAGCCAACCACTCGTTCGCCAGATCACGAAAAATCTCCCGCTGAGATCCAAATCATGCAAGCCAATCCACAATGTGAAATGGTTTGCACGCTGAACTCTTCTTTTTTAACAATCATACCACAAGTGACCAAACGCATGTTGACCACCAGCATGAAGCAGCGTGCTTCATGCTGGCTGTCATCACGCAGCTTCCACCTGAGAATGAAGCTGCTGAGAATGAAGCAAAACTTTCCAACAACTCTGCCCATGCTGGCAGGGCAAGGAGGAGCCCTCCTGGACACACCAGCATGGGCAGACTTGTCCTTCATTACCTTCTCCCCCCAAGCTTGTAGTTCAAATCATCAATGGCAACAAGGTTCAAAACATCAATTGTCCATAGTTGTCATCTAAGCGGCAGCGAAGTTCCAAGTCATCATTGTCGTCATGAACGTTTCCACAAAAAGCCCGATGAAATCGCATGGTAACAGCCAGGAAGTTAATGGACAACATGTCTCAAGGTCAGCAGCCATTGTGCATTTAACTGAAGATGAGGATATGATTTCGTCATCCTATCCTCACCTCACTTAAATGCACATGGAGGAACCTTCTGGGGCCAAACATGCCCTGTAGCGTAGTTTCCGACAACAAAATTGCAAAGTGCGATTTTCACACGACTCGTGTGAAAATCGCAAATCCCAATGCTGTTCCCTGAAACAGTAACCCCAAACAAAGGCACCGCCAGCTAGCCATTTTGCTCAGAATCATTGCTTAATGCTTCTGAGAAAAATGGGTAGTAGTAGGTGATGGTGGGAACACATGGCGTCAGCAAATAAGCCCTGATTTTGGCAAAACAATTTAATGCGTGGCAATATTTTTGTTCAAGTGTCGTTTCATTTTTTATGTTTACTGTAAAAATAGGTTTGTGAGTGTTTTAGCTTAACTTGCAGAAATTACTTGGGCAGAAAACACTTCTAAGCGAAGCAGTGGTTCAATCCAGCACCATCATTGTCATTCATGCGTTGCCATCAGTCCATCCCTGGTAAACTTGAAACAATCGCAGCAATCCGTTTTTTTGCGCGTCACACGGACATCGGCGGTTACGGCATAGGTCAGTGACTGGCATAGGTAGCCGGCAGAGTCACATTCAAAACTTGGCCTTTCAGGTTTCACTGATATGGCCTTTCACATTCAAGAGCTGCTGATGATGTCAAAACTGATATGGTTTTTCACTTACTTTCACCCTTTATCTACTTTAATCATCATAAGCAGCCCTCTTTCTCACACACTCATACTTCTCGCGGCAAAGCTTCAGCGTGTAGGGCTTCTCGAAGATGGGCGGTGACTCTAAAGTCAACACTGGGCACCAAACCACCTTCAGCTTGTCCAGGACCAGGATCGTGCCTTTGAAGGCTGATGATACCTGAGTTGAAATTGCAAACCCGGAGATGGAAATCATGATTGAGAAAACCAACAGCAGCGGAATTCCATGATAAAATGAAAATAATAACGATTCAATGATACAAAACCCAGGCACCGTTTTGCGATAAAGTCTTGCTCCACGGTCCTTCGGCGTCATCGTCCATCCGTCCGGGTTCACGACGAGCATGTTTTGAAACAACAGCCTTGACTTGAGGGAACCATGGACATTTTAAAAGAAAACATGATACGACGAGTGACTTGCATCATCAAACTCAAAAAGAACATTGGGACATTTAAACATTAATCATTTGCAGAGTCACGCTTCTTTCACAAAGTGCGCAGTGCCAGGCAAAAGCATCACGTGATTCTCTGAAACCACTGACCTGGACCACTTAATCTCACACAAGTCGTGGATGTCCTCCAGGTTGCTTGTCAATTGGTTGGCAAACCAAGTTGAGACTTCGGAATGCTCTTCAGGGCGGTCTGGGTAAGTCTTACCTTCCAATTTGACAACAGTGAACTCCAACGGGAGTGCTGAATATTCTGGCACCAGTCGCATCGTCATTGCAAGGCTCCCCCGCTGCAATGACTTAAAAGTCTCAAAGCTGAAAAGCTGCGTGAAAAAAAAGGATCAATCAACAAGAAACCGAGAAAACCCTTCTAACTGAGATGGGTTTTGTCGGTTTCTTATTGGTTTCAAATCAATCAAGTCTTGGCGTCAACGACACTCAGTGCGAACTACTACTTCGTAATTAGTTTTCATGTTCACGACCGACTAAGCGCAAGGTCACCTTCTTTTTGCAAAGCATGCTAATTATGCTGTAGAAATCTTCTCCGCCGCCGTTCCAACCTCCTTGAAATTAATTATGTCCAGACTGCATTACCCTTAGGAGGCAAACTGGTTCTATACAATTCACCTGGCAGTGACACATTGGCTTTGTACGGAATTTCTGCCCACACATCTTCTAGTTTGGATGGAACTAGGCCTCCACAGTAAATGGCGCGTCCCAAAATTCGCATCAACACATTCAATGACATAGCGTCGCCAAACGCTGCTCCTACGCTGGAGCGGGAACTCACCTCAAGTAAATCATCCACCCAACTTTTAGGCCAACCTTGTACTCCACCAAGTTCGTATATGTTTGTCCACCTTTTCAAGTTGCTGATCCAATATCCACCCACTTTTCCACGCCTTAGTTAAAGTGATTACACATTGTGGCGCTGGGCAAAACGTTATGCGCTTGTCGTTTCACAACTAAAATAAAAACGTCCCAGGCACGCTTTGGTTATGCATGGACACTTCCCCACTGTGACTGTGGTGCCTCCAAACTTTCCCGAGCTCAGCAAGTCCATGAAAACATACCCGTCGGGCTTGGTCTTGCTGCATGACGACTCATTGAACTCCCGAAGTCTTTTGTCTGTGTACTTGCAAAGATTTGCCTTTTGTACCACACCCTTCACCACAAACTGCTTGAAGTCCGGCATAGCCACTGGCTGCGGAAAGTGGAACTTTTCCACGAGGCATTGCCGGTGTATTGCAACCTGGATTGATTTTGCTGGCGCCGTTGGGTAAATCATGAGTTTGAGATATTAAAAAAAAGGAACAAGCCGTCAACTGATTGCCAAGCTGCAATATACAGCCTGTTGCGCGAATGTGGCAACCCATGCTCCGCAGTGTCCACAATCTCTGCTCTGACTGAGTAGTTTGCAGTTTTCAAGATCTCGATGATCTTTTGCATGATGCATTTGTTATCACCTTGGCTAAGCCCCCGCACATTCTCCAGGATGGCGATTCGCGGCCTTTTGGCCACAACGTACTCCAGGGAATGCAAGATAACAGCCCCTCGCTGGTCAGCAAGGGCTTTTTTTAGGCCCGCTGCACTGAAGGCGGGGCATGGCGCCCCAGAAACGAACACATCCACTGCATCCATTGACTCCACATCGCGGGCACTGATGTCTCCCATGACTCGAGGACTGTGTCCAAACTTGTGGTGCATAGCAGTCGTCAGAATGACTTTGTCAGGGCAAATCTCACTGCAAAAGACAGGCTTAACATCGCATCCCAAAAGCTTCATGGCCAGAAAATCTGACCCCAGACCAGAGCAGTCAGATCCAAGTCTGATCTGTTTTCGCAGTGGCGCTGGTGGATCTACTTGTTTCTTCGCATCTTCAAGCAAGCGCCCAAAGAGTTTCTCTGCCTCCTTCAAACACTTCTTCTCTGCTGACGTAGTGGGTTCCTGAATTGGGGGATCGACCAAATTTTAAAAATACTATTTAGATGGCACCAAACCCGATTTCAAAACTCTCCAGCCTTCTTCTTCTTCTTCTTCGCTTCTTCGACTTTCATTGTTGCCTTCAAGACGACCTTCTTTGCTTTGCCCTTCGCCTCTACAGACTTCTTTTCTCCTCTCTTATTTCTGGCAACCTTGATAGAAAGCTTTGACTGTAAGGTGGCCAATAAACATGAATCGAAGCTGCATTGTATTATTTGCAACGACAAGTAGCTGGTTTTGGTTCTCGTTTCATAGGCGTGACTGATTTAGCTTTCTTAGAAGCTGCAGTCGCTCGCTTTGAAGGCTTTTTGCGAGGTCCATCATCTTCGAATAAAGCAAAATCTAGATCCATGACGGCATTCAACGACGAGGGAATGTTCGAACCCACGCGGCTTGTGATGGAACACAATTAAATGAAGATGTTTATTTTTTTCCGCAAAACCTGCAAGGCAGAATTGGATGCTTTCAACATCTTTCAACAAAGGTTCCACGACTAACAAAGGCTTTTCAAACACTATCTTTTTGACGCGACATGTTTGCTCACTTTCCCCAGTGAGAGTTCAAGACTATCTCAATAAAATGTGGCAGCGCTGCCACAGGCACAGGCTATAAAATAAGCCATCAAGATCAAACCAGGATATATTCAATCCTTTCCTCAAAATTGAATCTACTTGCCATCCGAATCAGAATCCGACTTGGACTCAACCAGATCCTTCGATTTCTTCGTCTTCTTGCTTGGCGGCTTTTCCTTTTTCGACTCATTTTCTTCAGCCTTGCGCTTCTTCTCTTCCTCAACGTCCATGACTGCCCACTCCGCGTTGTAGAACGTGCTGCCCTGGGTTGTCATCCTGGGCTGACATTTGAATGACCGGTGAAAAGAACATGTTCCTGACTGTGATTAACATTTTATTAAAACAAAATTGACATTGTAAGAAACATTTTTGAAATTTACTCGGAGGGTCTGGTCTTTCAGCCATCGGACCATATTCTCACGCAGGCCTTCTGTGTGCTTGGATGTCATAGTAACCCCAAGATACTTGATTCTTTTCTCGCAGCAAGCACGACAGAGTTCTCCAGGACCTGGCGAGAGGTCTACCACACCTGCCTGACAGAGTTGAAGTTGGCAGTGGATGATGTTAAACACGTCCATATCAAAAAATCATGTTAAAATTGATCCGCAAGGTGGCAACTCACATGTGGAATATTAAAACATCGTCGTTGAACATACCAAGCTGCCACGCTGTAGGTTGCGAGGAGATCCTCGTAATAAACACGAGGTAAAAAGTTGAAGAACGTCGGCTCAACCTCGCTGGGTTTTCTTTCGTCGTTGTCCTCAGCGCTTTGCGAGTCATTGCCAATGATCCTATGGCCGTACAAATCCGCCTTCTCACTCACTGGCATGGTCCATATGTCCGCGTTAGGCGATAAGTTCACCCACGCCACGCAGTTGCCACGGGTGCTTCCTGGATACCTGCTTCTGGGACGGTCCGGAATCATTTTCTCCAAAGGTTCTGAGCTGATCAGGGTCATCGTTTGCACCTGGTTCAATGACCCCCTGACCTTCTTGCGCTTTTCTTTCAAGGACTCCTCGCTGATGCACACCGTGACCGCCTTCACTTCCAGGTAGTGTGGAAGGCTACCGAAACCTGAAGGCAATGCGCGTGAAAAACATGTCAATTAAAATGCCTCAAAATTATTAAACCAGAACATTCCTGAAAGCAACACGACCGAGGAAAACGTAGTTTAAACAAGCCAAAAGACTCCCAGACTTCAGCGTTGGCTTTAGAGGGCACAGTAACACGTCTCCCCCTCTCCCACCATCTAAGAGGCAGAGGAGGTCGCCAGCGACTGGCAAGTCCGGGTAGGTGTTTTTACCCACCGGCTGGGCACCTCTGCCATTCAAAGCCGCGTGCAGCATTTTTTTCATCATGGTCTCGGTCAGCGGTGGTGGTCTCCGGTCGGCCCTTTTGGCAGCTTCTGACATCAAATTGGCATCCAAGTGGATGAGGATGCAATCCTTCCTTAGTAATTAATACATTGATTGCAAATAAATTGCGAGCAAACAACTAAAATTAAACTTAAAATGCAAACATTGAAGTTATTAAGTTCATTGACAAATAAATAATAATAGGTAAAATGGAAAAATATGTTAACTGGTCGCCGAAGTTCCCCGTGGTTCCTTTCAAGCCTGGGCCCAGTGCTGACTCCTGGATCAGCTTAGTCAGCTGTCCTTCGGTGTCAGGCTCAGTCACCAAAGTGCAGTAGATTCCCAAAGTCTGGGAGGCTGTAGCCCAGCAGTGCTCAATGGACCCTTTTTTGTACCGATTCGGATTTGCTTCAACGGAGCCACGGAGAAGTTTTGTGACTTCGTCCTCCTCCTCTTCTTCTTCAGCAGTCTTGTTCAATTCAGTCAACGCCTTTTCTGCCGAGAGTTCGTCATCCTTTTTTTTCAAACATGGTTGCCATCGTTGGAGGAAAGACTCGATCTCAAGAATCTCTGCTGGAGATGCATGCTTCCCTTTCTTCAAAATTACCACCAACACTCCATTGAAGACTGGGGTGTACATCAGGTCCTTGCGGGCCATTCCAAACTTAAACCAGTGCCTGGTTTTTAAATCATATCTAAGTCAAAAAAAAATTATATATATATATAGTATTAACTATTGAAATTAATTAAACACACCCGCTAGCAAAAACAAAGCTAAGCTGAACGGTCCTCCAACAATTTCAGGCAAAGAAGGGAGCTTTGCTTCAACCCAGCTTGCCATTGGAAGTTGCCGGTGCCGGTAGACNATTAAATTATTATTATCATTATTGTTTTTTATTATTATATTATTACTATTAATATTATTATTGTTATTATTATAACTATTAATATTATTATTATTATTGTTATTATTATTATTATTAAGGTCTAACAAACAATCTAATTTCGGATAATTGCTGTAACAAACACAAAATTTGTATTGTCACACCCAATTTCAAAAACAATCTTTCGGAAAATGCACGTTGAAGCCAAGTGGCCAGTAAAGGGCGTCCTCCCCTTGAATCACTTCAAATTGCATTGGCCAGGAAAGTGCCACAGACCTCCATTTGTTGATCTCATCCTCGGTTGCCGAGTTGTGGCCCTTTGCAGACAACCTCTCCGCCAGCTTCATGATGAAACCATGGGTCAGTTCCTCCGGGGTAACCTGCTTCCATCGCCCGCAGAGGCTCTGAATGTCCTTGTGGGGTCATGACCATGACCACGGTGCAATCACGTAGATGGATGGGACCGTCTAAGAAGGCCTGGTTCGCCCAAGTCTGGACTCGTTGCAGTGATAGTGGCACAGTTGGGCAAACGCTGTACATGAAGTCCAGTGAAAAGACATTGGCAGCGGCCCTGTAAACACCGGTTCTTTCCAGGCTCACACGTGCTTCATCAGGATTGAAGACGGCCTGCGCTATTTTGAGAACCAATAATTATCTAAAACGAAATTAAAACAAATGAATAATATGCATGAAACAAAATAAAATGTGTGATTGAAACTTAAAATCTTTGAACCTTGCCTGGCAGCCAGACTCCTTCGCCATATCTCCAGTGATGGGCAACGGGCTTTCTTTTTCTATCTTGTTGAAAGCCGGGTGATTCAACACCACTGCCATGGCCTTTTGGACCTCCTGGAAGTAGTTGCTGTTATTGCCCGCAACCTGGATTGGGATCTTTGTCGGTGACTCTTTGGTGCCCTTTGGCGGGTCAACACCGGGAGCTGGGGCGTCTTTACCTTGCTTCTTCTTCAGCTCGTTTCGATCAGCCTTTGCCTGCTTTAACTCAGTGCTCCTTTCCTTCACAAACTCATCTTTCAACTTCGTAGCTTCTGCTTTGGACTTTCCTTCATCTATATGCTTCTGAAAGACTTGCCCAGCCTCGTCATTGACCATTTTCTCTTCCGCTTTGTTCAGCTTCCACTTAGATGCAGGTGCCATGTTTCTTCACACCGAGGGCCAGGGGAGCTGGAACTTCGCGCCAAAATGGCAGCTGGATTCAACACAGGTTGCTTGGGTGACAAGCTTGCCCAGAGAAAACCTTCAAAGGAATTACATAGGGCTTGCTCGATAAAATGTGCCAAGTTGATAATTTGTTCAATGGCTAATCAAATATTTTTCAGCATCATTTATCATCGGAAAAAAAAACGCATTTGCACCACAAGTCTTTTTGGCGTTGATTCTGCAGCTGCTGACGTCAATTAATATGTTACAGGCTGCAGGCAAAATATCAGCCTGGTTTGCAACTTAATTTGCTAGAGTATAAAAACGAAATTCAATAGCCAAAAATGGCTACATTTCAAATTATTCACACAGCAATCTTTGCACCTCCGAAGTGCCTTTGTTGATCTTGTCCGTATGTGGAAGCAAGTCGCAAGGTGATAAGATTTTCCAGTCTCGGAAACTAGAATTTCATCTGGATAGAATTGAATGTCTGACCTCGTCGTCGTCTCGGCCTTGTCTGTTTGGATGAATTTGTCAGAGGTCGGTTAGGCTTGCAAGTAGGACCCCGCCGAGGAATCTGAAGCCACCCAGTCAGTGCAGCGGCGCAAAACGCTCCACACATAAACACCGCAAGAACAAAACATTCGAAACTCAACATTGAAGCGCCGACTAGTTACTTCTTAATTCTTGAGCAAAAATTGGCAATCGTCGTATCAGCATTGGCCTTTAAAAACCTAGGCGTCTCAACCTTACTAATTTAACATGACGACTTGACAACAAACATAGGTGCGACTACAAGTTAAGACAATCAGGTGTGACTAAAAAGTTCAGACAATCACCCGAATCATTCTAAGTGAGTCACCGCGGTCATACATCGCTATTTTTCCCGAAGTGCTCGTCACCATCATCGTCGTTGTCGCCAACTTGTGTGGCAGCGGAATCCACTGGCCTGACAGACCAAGGGACAATGACATAAAAATGACTGACTAGATTCAATCTTTGTTGTTGAATTTGAAACCCTTATTAAGTCATTGACCTGAATTTAGAAAAAAAAACGATGTTTAAAAATTTAAAGGCTACGGCCTGGCGAGAGGACCCCCCTAACGCAGGGGGGGGCTCTCGCCAGGCGGGACCGGTCCCAGCCGGCGAGAGGAATTCCATCCGTGATTTTTAATAGGAGTTTTAAATTGTGGGCAGTCGCCGTATAACCGTTACCCGGCGTAAAGCGGTTACCCGACGTACAGCGGTTACCCGACGTACAGCGGTTACCCGACGTATTAGCGGTTACCCAGTTTCAAAATTTCAGTCATGTAACTGTAGTTTGAAATTAAACATTTTTGGCTGATGCCACCGCGCCTGAAGTCTGACTGAGCCGTCAGTGTTTTGGCATTGCTTTTGCCATTGGGCCGACGCCGCCGTCGGGTAACTGTTTAATAAATTGATGATTCTTCCGCCATGGTGGCAGCCTCGTCGACGGTGTCATCGTCATTCAACTGAAATAAAAATCAAAACTGAATCAAAAACGGCAAGACTCAAAATGTGAATTATTATAACATCCCAGTCACTCATTCTTCTGCACCATCTCGACGAGTTTTCCCGCCAATGAGGATTTGACAATGACCATGTCACCGCCGTCCTGATTGATTAAACCCAATGAATGACAAGTGAGAAAACAGCAAGCCCGACAATCTCACAGACTGGTGAAATCTCTTACTATCATCCTCTTATTTATAAAGTCATGACAAAGAAAAACTTAGATAAGTTTAAATTCATTCCAGGGACATTTTCATCAGCATGCACTCGCGCCGGCGTCATCGCCGATGATGCAGAAGCTGCTTGTAGGCTGTCATCATTGTCATTGTCACTGTCTTCCTTGTCTTCCTGGTCAGCCTTGTTGTCTTCCTTGTCTTCCTGGTTAGCCTTGTTGTCCTTCTGCTTAGCATTGGCTTTCTTTTGTTTCTTGCGAGCTTTTCGCGATAAGTTTGCCTCAGACTTCAGTCAAACAGACTTTTAAACAGACTTTAGTCAAAAACATTTAAATGTTTTTTGGTGTGATTTAAAACTATATTCCAATTATTATTGAGTACATCCAACGTCGTCGACGAGGCACCAGGATTCTCATTTCCTCTGTGGCTTCGCCTCGCTTTCTGGCCAGTTGGTAAAGGCGTTCGGCCCGCAGGCCAGGCTCCTGACACTCACACTTAAAACACACATAGCTTCAATCCAACAACCCAAAAAAATTGGTCAAAAGAAAATATTAAATTATCATTAGTTCTTCAGCCAAGTTTCAAACGGGCGCTCTAGCTTATGCTCCACAGCAGTGAGAAGCCTGTGGATGCAATCCTTGACTACAATGTTGACGTCCATTGGGTGGTCCTCTAAGTTGTAGAAATCCCAAAAGGTTTTCTTCAAACATCCTTGGTAGTGGTCCCACATGTAGCTCGACGGCCTGGGTTTCACCCTCAATTCGAACTCTTCGTCGTCCTCTTGGTTCATCATCTGCGTCTCCACCATCTCGAAAATACAACATGCTGCACCGTAGTAATCCTTACGTTTTCTCAAATCATAAGAAACATGGCGTTTAGACTCGAGGCACTACGACCAAAAAGAGAACAGCAATAAACGCAACAAAGTGAGGCCCAGCGTCGATGACCAGGGTGGCATCCTCCTTCCCACTGAGCACCGACGCGGGTAAGTAAGGCACTGTCCCCGCCCATCCACCTCCACGCATGTGCTCGAAGCATACCCCAAAGTCAGCCACCTTTAAAGTAGCGTCTTGACTGGGCGTGCTCAGCAACAGGTTCGGAGGTTTGATGTCGCTGTGTACCAATTTCTTCCGGTGCACGTAGGACAATGCCTGAGAGGTGAACATAGTAGGTGAACTAAAGCAAGCGGGGAACATCCGACAAACTGAGAGTTGAACTATGAAATAATCAAAAAAGATGAAATTTGATGCCACAATTACTAATATTAATTGCTTCCAAAACACTGAAGTCAAGTGAAGCGTCCACTTTTGACACACTTGGGCACTGATCGTCTCAGAATGATAAATTCCTTGGCCATGCTTCGAAATTAAATTGGATGTCTTATTACTTACTAATTACTACTTACATTAAGGCAAACGACATGCACACATGTACAAATCTAAATTTGAAGGCCTAGCATCTGACGTGTAGATCCCCACCAGGGCAAAACTCCATATTCAGAAGTGCAATGTTTCCCACCTTTTGCAAGTTGTACAGCTGGGCGATGTTAGGGTGGTTGAGGCTCTGCAAAGTCTTCCCCTCCTTCATCAATGCTTCAGCATTGACAGGATCCTCTTCGGCCGCATCTTCGGAGGCGTTTATAGGGTTGGCCTGAACGACGTGAGCAAAGCAAAACAACTAAAAAAAAATAGCAACAAAAAAAATAGCAACAAAAAAATAGCAACAAATAGCACAACAAAAAGTAAGGTGCCTTGATCACTCGGTAGGACCCGTCATGGGCAGTCAGTCTGTATGCCATGCCCATTCCACCCTGTCCCAGCTTCTTCACATTGGAGCCCATAAATCTAATCACATTTAATACATCATCATTGTCATTCTCGCCGTCGCTAGCCATGATGGCGGCAGCACTTGTCGCTGTAATTGCAAAACGACAAAGGTCAGTTGGTTGTTGTTGTTGTTGATGATGTTGTTGTTGATGCGTTTAATATAGTTTAATTTGGGAAGCTTATTTATCATCATCACCTTGAACCTTATTTTTCATTTTCGGCAGCTACTCATTAAATTATTATTTTTATTTCTATTATTAAATATTTCTATTATTATTATGATTATTACTATTAATTGTTATCATTACCCTGAGCCTGGCCATGCTGGATTTGACCGCTGCTTTGAACCAAACATGTCGCAGCTTCAACACTGTGACTTTTTAGTGAATGCCCTCCCGCCGTGGAATCAAGATCACGTGCCACTGCTTCATTGCTGAGACAATTCCTAATCACTGCTATCATAAAATTGCGAACATGCCTCACTGCTTCATGTGATTGAATTACAGCTTCACTGCGCAGGCAGCTACTGGTTTTTTCACACTTTAAACGTCCATCGCCGATAGTCAGCTGCGACCCTTGGTCTTCGTCATCTTGTGATCTCCGGAGTGCGGCTTCTGCGGCGGCTTCTCTCCCTTGGCGGAGAAAGAACCGGAGTGCCCGGAGCTTGGCTTCGACCAGGAGTGCGGCTTCTTTCACTATGTTTGCTCGTCTTGTTGTCCTTGTCGTCGTGTCCATCTTCTCCAGGTCGACTTTGAGAGTTGCATGGGACTTTCCATTCTTCTATCATCACTTTCTGCTTCAAATCAACCGTGAGCTTTGTCAGTTGCCACCCCTCCTCGGTGTCAATGGGGGTCTTCTTGAAGAAAGTTTTTTCCATGGCTTGCCTTGCAGGGAAGTAGAATCTAAGCAGTGAAGATTTCTCGAATTGAAATTGCAGCGTGCTATTAAAACCGATTTCTCGAAAACAAATGGTTTGCCAACAACGTCACGCCTGGACCAACAGTCAAATTATTTGGAAGGGCAAGCTTGAACCAAGTGCTGCGCATCATGACATCAAACCTCAACATCAATGCCGACTCAACGCATCAAACCACGACATGACATCTGCAGTGAAAGGCCTCTCCCAGCAAAGCCCTTCCTTAGGGCTTTGCCGGATATCGGCCAACAAGACCTAACAGGCCTCTCCCAGCAAAGCCCTTCCTTAGGGCTTTGCCGGATATCGGCCAACAAGAAACAACTTGTAAACCTCGATCACACAACTTGCAAGCACATTTTCAGCTCAATTGCTTCCCTCAAGCTTCCCCCAATGAGTTTGTCATTGTTGTTGAAACTGCCATCACTGTCACCTCATTTGCGTCCGAAGTGTTCAATATGACCTTTAGATTACAACAGCATTCAACAAAAAATCAAGTAAGAAATGCCGTGTGAAACTCAAAATGATGATGACACTGACGTTCAACTCACTTGCTACTACCCCTGAGCATCCCGGAGCGCTTCATATCAATTTTTTTGATATATTCCAAGAGCTCCTGTTTGGTGAAACTAAGACTACCATCATCATCACTGTTTTCATCTGAAGTTCTCAAGATTACTTTTGCCGTAGACCTTTCGTTCGCCTTCTTCCAGTTTTTGGAATCCAGAACCAGCTTGGTGATCTGTGGGTGCGATGCCTCAAAGTTTTCAGTGATGAACATCTTACCCTTCGGAAGTCTTTTCTTGTACGCGACCACCATGCCTTTCCCTCTTATCAAGCAAGACTTGTCCAGCACAATTCTACCCTTTAAAGCAGCTGCCCACTCTGCTCTTTCGGGCGGTTGCGTGGCATCGGGAACAATCAAAAGTGTGGCTTCCAAACGATTCGTTGTTCTTGACAAGTTGAGCTCATTGATTTTCCTTTCCTTATTACGCGTTTTGTTCAAAGTCAGATTCAGAATTTGGTACCGACAGGAACTTCAATGACTAACTCAAGTCTAAATGCAGGTTGCTTCAAAGTCAAAATGGACAGTGTATAGAAACCAAGTCAACATCGTCGTGGTGTCCAAACTTCAGAGCCCGTAAAATCAGTCAAGTCCAAGCGAAGGTCATTGCGTAGGTCGACCTGTTCCTTCTTCTTCCTTGCGGCGACGAGCTCTTTGTCCTTTTTTTGGCACTTGATGGAAGCTTCTGTGGCTTTGTTTTTTATTTCCTCCTCATTAGCATCGCTTGGAAGGAGGCAATTGTCTTGATACGCCTCGATGAGGTGTGCTTCTTGCTTCCCTCTCTGAAACTCCAGCTCCTCCTGGTGCTGGTCTGTCCATCCGGCCATGTCATCTTCTGGAAATTTCAGCAGATCAGGATTTTCATCTGCAGCTTTTTGAGCTAAGTCTCCAACTTCACCTCGACGCTTCTTCAACCAGTTCGACATAGTTTCCTTGCTTTCATCATTGCCCCTTTTCAAACCAGCATCCAATCGCTGGGTTGTCCGAGCGCGTCCCGGGGAATGACCTGACAGGGAAGGATGACGATGATTGGGATTTTTTATTATACTTAATTTGGGTTCAACAAATTTAAACATGTTCAACTCAAGACTGTGATTGGGTTGAATTCTGGCCTGCCGGTGAGCACTGCTGGTATAATTTCCGGGCATCTTGGATTAATTCATTCCAAGCATCATGTGTTAAAGGTGTAAGGATCAACTTGGAAAGCCTCGATTCCATGACAGCTGTTGTCGGAGCCCTGCCAGTGACGTGCAGCCGATCCAATTTGGAAAAACTCTGTTCAACGCCGCTCGTTGACGCCTGCGCTTTCATCTAAGACTGAGACAATGAATATTTTTGAAGGCTTATTATATAATAATATAAATCTATTTTAAAGTATGTTACATGAAAAACTGCCAAATTTCAAGATGAGCAGCTTGCCACGCAATGTAGCGGGTCACGACTGGACTGAGGTGGTCTGACGGGTAGCTTNAGCAAGCAAGACTTGTCCAGCACAATTCTACCCTTTAAAGCAGCTGCCCACTCTGCTCTTTCGGGCGGTTGCGTGGCATCGGGAACAATCAAAAGTGTGGCTTCCAAGCGATTCGTTGTTCTTGACAAGTTGAGCTCATTGATTTTCCTTTCCTTATCACGCGTTTTGTTCAAAGTCAGATTCAGAATTTGGTACCGACAGGAACTTCAATGACTAACTCAAGTCTAAATGCAAGTTGCTTCAAAGTCAAAATGGACAGTGTATAGAAACCAAGGCTCAATTTCAACATCGTCGTCCCCTGGTGTCCAAACTTCAGAGCCCGTAAAATCAGTCAAGTCCAAGCGAAGGTCATTGCGTAGGTCGACCTGTTCCTTCTTCTTCCTTGCGGCGACGAGCTCTTTGTCCTTTTTTTGGCACTTGATGGAAGCTTCTGTGGCTTTGTTTTTTATTTCCTCCTCATTAGCATCGCTTGGAAAGAGGCAATTGTCTTGATACGCCTCGATGAGGTGTGCTTCTTGCTTGCCTCTCTGAAACTCCAGCTCCTCCTGGTGCTGGTCTGTCCATCCGGCCATGTCATCTTCTGGAAATTTCAGCAGATCAGGATTTGCATCTGCAGCTTTTTGAGCTAAGTCTCCAACTTCACCTCGACGCTTCTTCAAACAGTTCGACATAGTTTCCTTGCTTTCATCATTGCCCCTTTTCAAACCAGCATCCAATCGCTGGGTTGTCCGAGCGCGTCCCGGGGAATGACCTGACAGGGAAGGATGACGATGATTGGGATTTTTTATTATACTTAATTTGGGTTCAACAAATTTAAACATGTTCAACTCAAGACTGTGATTGGGTTGAATTCTGGCCTGCCGGTGAGCACTGCTGGTATAATTTCCGGGCATCTTGGATTAATTCATTCCAAGGAAAGCCTCGATTCCATGACAGCTGTTGTCGGAGCCCTGCCAGTGACGCGCAGCCGATCCAATTTGGAAAAACTCTGTTCAACGCCGCTCGTTGACGCCTGCGCTTTCATCTAAGACTGAGACAATGAATATTTTTGAAGGCTTATTATTATATAATGATAAATCTATTTTAAAGTATGTTACCATGAAAAACTGCCAAATTTCAAGATGAGCAGCTTGCCACGCAATGTAGCGGGTCACGACTGGACTGAAGTGGTCTGACGGGTAGCTTCCACCCTTCATGTTGGTAGTGCGGATGAGGGTCTCTTGCCAAGCCTCGCGGTTGCCGCAACTCATGTCTCGTTGGAACTTCTCAGCCAGGGGGCGGTGTCGCTCAAGCTGGTCTTTCAAGCCCATTGGGCTCACCTTGAAAACTTGAGCTAGTCGCTCCACATCAGCAGATTCATTTGAAGACTTAGTGCCAGTCTTCAGTGCGAAGCATCCCATTGCACAGAACAGACTGTAGTCCGGGAACTCTGTCCTGACGACCTCCACAGCAAGCTTGCACCAGCATTTCATCCTTTGCAAGCATCGATCAATCACCTCTCGGCTTGGGGGCCTGATCCTTCGAGCCTGTCCGCTTTTCTTGATCAGCATGCTCACTGCACCGGCCTCCATCATCTCCAGCACATGCCTTGTGTACCCAAGTTTCAGCGCGCCTTCTTCCTTGAAGAGGGCGGCTATTCTTTGAATGAATTGGCCGACGAAAGTGGGAATCTCACTTAGGTCCACGTCTTCCACGTCCACCATCCGAACCAAGACCAGTGCTTCGTCTGCTGCGTTCCTCACCGGTCACCAGTTCCAAGAACCTAGCTGATCGTCCAGACGCGTCGTCCGGCTTCAGCTCACAGATCTTAGTGACGACCCGGATGAAGGCCGGGAGGTAGAGTAAGAAGCGGCCAAGTGGTGTAGTGTGACTTTCAAAACGGTGTTTGGCTGAACGGAGGTTTTGCACCTTGTTGCCAAACCCGCTTGTCTCATCTTGGTCACACCGACTGATCTCAAGCTGCAGCCATTCTCGGAAGTCAAAGCTGTTGGCGATCTTTTGAGTCATTGACTCCGACGAGAGGATGTAGTTGTCCATGACTCCTTGAAGGAAACCGTCCGCTTGGTAGGGACGCTGCAAAATTCGCCTAAATCCGTGCGCTTTATCACGTCCGATCATTTTGACGTTTGGCGTCAAAATTTCCGCCGTGGAACTTTCTATCAAAGGGTCTCTCAAACCTCTCGATATTTGACCTGGCAGCAATGAATGACAAGTCAGAAGCGTCAATAAAAGGATTTGTCATTAATTTTAGTAATTTTACTATTAATGATGTAGAAAATAATTGGTCACCAAAAAATGGATGAATTGCCATTGTTGCAGGGTCGTCGTCGTCTTTAATGCTATGAACATAAAATTATTAATTAGAAAAAAATACCCACACGCAATTCGAATTATGGCGCAACGACGAACCGTTTAAAAACCGTTTGCCTGCCAAAAGCTCATTGGCAGCGGCGTCGGACATGAAGATTTCAACCTTGCTGCAAACCTCAACGAACAATAGGTTACAGTAAAGATGCTGACCTTACTGGACACAGACCTCGTTGACAGCTCTCGAACAACTTCGAGAGCTGTCGACGAGGTCTGTGTTCAGTAAGGTTTGTTCTGATTCTGAAAATTGCTGAGGCAATCAACATGGAATATCAACTTGACATTGAGGCAAGGCACTGCTTGGAAGAGATCCATGTCTAGGTGCTCTTTGGGCCCATTGAACCAGCGTGGAGGTTGCCCCCACGACGTGCAAAAACGTTGAAGAATCTTCCTTGTGCTTTCGGTGATTTGCCCCGCGCGATCTCCTCCTCCTTTCTCAACTC
Organism: Breviolum minutum Mf 1.05b.01; assembly: GCA_000507305.1. NCBI lineage: Eukaryota > Dinophyceae > Suessiales > Symbiodiniaceae > Breviolum > Breviolum minutum. The sequence goes on along the minus strand of DF242097.1, from coordinate 32,837 downwards.
CTAGAATGCCGACCTGGGTTTTGAAGTCACTACTACAGGAGCCAAATCTCACCATGAGGCGCGATCTGCGGGCATCTCTAGCAAGGCTGATTGTACTTGCTTTGGATAAAGCTTTCTGCTCTTTTTGCAGCAGCGCTTCATGTAGCACCCATATAATCAGCTGGGTTTTGTCACTCCATGACCCAGGCCCCACGCGTCGTATTGAGTCACCTTTTCGCAAGCCTTGGAACACTTCCTCAGTAGAGTACACAACGCGACGATTGACATAGACGCAATAATAAGACTTGAGCGTTAAAACACTACATTTACATATTGACTGAGTTGACTAGTCAGTTGACTTTCAAGTTGACTGACTAGCCGACAAAACAAGAACAAAACAAAACAGTTTGATTTATTCAGAGATTCTGAGAATTCTTCTTTCGATGGGCCTAGGGCATCTGAACATTCCAGCATCACTTCTACTGCTTGAATATGCACTTTGCTTTCCACGTGTCTTTTAATGAAGTGGTGTTTTAATCCTTGCTTGGAATCAGCAGCTTCCCCTCGTCCCCACGGTGATTTCACATTGGCCTTCTTGCACGCAATGCATAAAAGTCCAGTGCTGGTTGCTGTGATGACGGGAGTCCCAGCTAGTGTCTCGGCTTCTGGTGTCAGTAGGGCTAACTTCTCCTTGGGCAAGCAACCTCCCAAAGTAAAGTCCGTTTGCAACCAAGTCTTTCGCTTCTCCCACTTGGCCTCATCAAAATGACCTGGGCTAAGTTTCCTTTTAAGGCCCGGCCGGGCTGCAGTTTGCACGGCCATTTTCAATTTGGTCTTTTCATCATCAGGCTCCTTGACTTTGTTGCAGTCTTGGTGGCAGTCGTAGTCAAGAGGCCCCCATTCCATCTTGACAAGCTACGTCGACTAAATCAATGAATACAACTAAGTGTGTATAAGTCTTTTGTTTCTCTTTTAGGTTGTGGATTGAACACAGGTTGCTTCGTTCTGTTTCTTGTCGCCGGAGTCTAGGATAATAAAGAAAAGTGAATTAATAATGGGCGCTTAGTCGTGGAGCGGGTTCATCAAATCATTTGGTTGTTCCGTTATAATGGTAAGCTTGGAATGGGTAATGACCATTGCAGAGAACTTTCAATAGCTAACGCTTGGTTCCAGAACGGCACAGTAACAAACAAAATGCAAAAACATGCAACGCAAAAGCTTTCAGAAGCGCATACACTGAAACATGTGATGGATGGATTCACAATAAACGCATGCAAAAATATCCAAACAGTATCGATCAACCTTTTCTGCATAATAAGGCCCCTCAAAAAAAGAACTGGTCAACTTGCAACAGGGAACTGCCCTCAAAAACCCTGAGAAGGGCTTTTGTGGGCTTTG
>DF242097.1:0-30911 GCA_000507305.1 Breviolum minutum Mf 1.05b.01 | reverse complement strand
TTTTGTGGACTTTGTCAACTTGTCATTTCTCTGTTGCAAAGCCTTCAAAAACCCTGAGAAGGGCTTTTGTGGACTTTGCCAACTAAGTTCTCTGTTGCAAAGACCGGACTTGTCAACTTACACTTCTCTGTCGCGCCTTTTCTCTGTTGCAAAGACCTTTTTTTCATTCTCAATTTCAGGCCGATGCTTAGTACATCCGCTATTTCTTCCGATTCTTTTCAAGAATCGACCGATTCCGGTTCTGATTCTGGTGACCAGTCAGGTCATTTTAAATTAATTCAATGTCATTAAAAGACGCAGTGTGCTACCAAGTATGGATTGCTTAAAGAAAAGTGTTTAAATTGCATGATGTCTAACTTGCCATCTCCACCATTGCCATCATGTTAGTTTTATCGCAAGATCCACGACGTTTTTTCTCACAAATCCACGCTGGTCGACTGCTCCGTAGTGTGGAGCCTACTATAAGCCTAGCTTCGACCGCACCAGACAGACGAGCGCGGAAGACCTCTTTTCTGGCCATTATCCATGCCAGAAATTTCTCCTCCGATGTCAGTTCAAGCTTCTCGATGTCCCTGCCGCTTCCCAAGTGTCGTGTGGAGCGCCAAAACAACACAGCAAAGTCTTGCAGCAAGTTGCTGCACTCAAGCAATGTAGGATCACTGCCGCGTAGACCTAGCTCAACCATTGCCTCGCTGTATCTTCCAAGTTTGTCAGGGGCACTCAGACCTGCCTCCTCCACAGAGAACGGGAGCAGCAGTGTAACAACCGTCGCTCCCTCTTGACTTCCATGACCTTGACGCTGCGGCTTGCGTTCATGGAAGTCATCGTGAAGGTGCTGGACTGCGCGGTTTGCTCCGCGAGGGTCCTCCCGGATGGTAGCAAACAGCTCTGCCAAGCCTGACAACCGATCTTCTTCCGTCAACTGGAAGAACAGCCCCTCTAGCTCCATCAGTTCTTGAAACTTCTGAGCAGCTTGCATTGAAAATGCCATGGCGCTGGGCTATGCGACAATCGACGACGTTACGGTCGTGAAAGAGCCAGGAAAAAACAAAACTTTGAGCCACAATTTTTCAGAAGACAATGGCTACTCAATAATAACGTTCATTACGCAACCGGTAAGACTAGATACATCAATGATGTCAAGGAGTATCATTTTCAAAAATATTTATCATCGAAGATAAGTAGGATTTTTCAGCCTCATTTTCAAAATATTTTTTGTATATTCTCTAAAACAACTGAGCTGCACGACAACAAGCACATTGACATGGACATAAACATCATTGTGTCATGGCATGTTCAATCAGGACTTCATAAAAATGTGTTTATTATTGTTTGTTCTTTAACTGTTTTTTAATTTTTGTATGTTTTCTCTTTGATAATATATTTGCAAAAGCACCATCAGACCATTGCACAAATTTGCGGCTGACAAATGCGGCTCACACCTTTTTTCCAACCTCCATCTCACTCGTCGACTCTCAAAGTCATCTCAAAGTCCAAAATACCTTATCGGCCGCTTCACTTTCTTTTAGACCCCTGAGCCTCGGAGGGTCTCTTCTTCTTAGGCTGTGGCTTCAATTTGGCACCAGGCTTCTTCATCGTCATTGTAGTAGTCTTGCCCGCCGCCTGCTCCCTGTCCACCTTGTGGAGACCACGCTTACGCTTGCCGCCACCTTTGCCACCCTTGTCGTCATCCTCAGGCTTTGAAACTGTGCTGGTTTCTGACGGTGGCGGAGCTGGTTTCTGAAGTTGGTTGACGTAGTTGTCCTTTCTCCAATGCTCGGTGACGGACTTCTCATCAAAGTTCACCTCGATCTTGTGGAGCGCCCAGTCCTTGTTGTTCCAATTGTTGTCTCCTTTCCATGTTTTTTTCCATGTAGGGCCTTCCCAATCAGCTACTCGTGGCTCTGGCCTACCCGTTGCCATTGCGTAGTAGGTGCCGCGATTCTTTGGGACAACTTTTAAGGAGCCAGAACTGCGTCCATGCGACATGACAAGCGTGATGCCGAACATGACATTGAACATGAAAAAACGTGACACGCGTGACAAACATCAATGAATCATGAACATGTCAATGTTAAACAATAAATTGACAACAAGTCTTAGTGGCAAACAAGAAACTTCAACAACCGGAGGTCCAGCAAAGGCCCTGGATCTGGGGGGCCCTGGATCTGGTGCCTTTGCCGGACCTCCGGCAGAGCAAAAACACAGTGCGACATTCAAAATGTTGTTGATTCAAGAGGCCCGGCAAAGGCCATTGCTTGGCCTTTGCTGGACCTCCAGATCAACAAGTTCCAGATTAACAACAATACAGATTCATAGAATGGATGTCAAAAATATTTTTATATTATATTATATGGTTCTTTGGTGGAGCAAAAACACAGTGCGACAGTTTGAAGATTGGAATTCCAAATCATTGAAAACCTTTATTAACTAAATAAGTATAAATATATAAATATAATTAAATATATACTTTGTTGAGCCGAATTCTCAAGGTATTTACCAACAGTCATGGTTTAAAACAATACCCAGCAGTCAGCTTGTTCATCAAAACCGCCTTGGGAGGCGAGGGCCACGACGATGTAAGCCTTCGAACATAATTTATTACTGTATTGATTTTCAACCTAATAATTTAAGATAAATTATTAGGAATCCTTTCACTGGTCCACTGACATGAACTTTTTGATTTCAACAAATTTACTCACTGAGTCAATAAAACAGGCTGACCCAGAATATTAACAAGCAGTGAGTGTGCATGTGTGTGAGTCGGATTCAGACATGACAGCATCATCCCAAACTTTAATTTGCAAGACATTCAGCAATTCATGACTGAATATTAATCTTAGTCAAGACAAAATCAGCAAGGGTAACCAGGGTAACAGCTATACACCAGCAAGGTAAGTCATAGTGATGGATGCGAATAACTGGGTGGGTGAAATGATTTTTTTTCCGGAAAAAAAAACAGTGAAACATGAGATAGGTTGATCTTGAGAGGAAGTGAACATACTATATATATATATATATCTATAGATATGATTTAAAGGTGGTGGCACCTTCAAATGTGTTACCCTCCCGAAGTTGAACAGCTCGCCCCTGAAAAGTTACCGGGCCCCAATAGGAAAGGATCGTCTTCCAACCACCATTTTTCAGGGGCTGTGTTCAACTTCCGGGGTGTATATATGTGTTTCATGTTTTTTTTTCACCCCTATTTGGGAGAAGATGAACCATTTTGATGAATATGTTTCAATTGGGTTGAAATCACCACCTTTAAAAGCCTAGATGAGTCGTGTGTTTTGGTTGAATTAAGGGCCTTTGAAAAGCCTCAAGAATCCACATCGAATGTCTATAGTTCATGTTTGCGTCCTTTGTTGAGTTGTTGAAAGGGCTTCTTTGGGATCTTTTTGGTTAGCGTGGGGCTCCGGCTCCCTTCATGTTTGCAAAGAGAGTCTATGTATTTTTACCAGCTTCTTCCAAGTGACCTTTTGATCACTCAAATGGAGGTCACTTAACTTTACCCCTGAAAAGGTCACTTAAACCCCCCAAAAGGGTCACTCGGAAGAACCTGGTATATATATTTTCATTATATATTAAGATTTATACGCATGAACATACCGGAACAGCAACTGAAATGGAGCATGTGAGTAGGGGAACACCAGCTGGATTGATGGGTCTTTGATTTTGGGGCATGCCCATATAACTGTGTATATATACGTTGGGTTATCCCACTTCCTAGTACTAGTAACCACCAGGATTCTTGCATTTTTACTGGGGGATTCCTATAAACCTTCATTTGCCACAATGAGATAGGAATGAGGACAGCCTGAAAATTATCGCCTTCAAAAACGGATGCTTTGAAAATTTGAAAGGCATGATTTTGTTCAGATCTGCACCTAATGTGGTGCCCCAAGAGAGACATAATGCTGTTGGTTCAGAAATCCGGCCAGCCACTGGTGATGTATGAAAATATAAAACATTAAAACCCAATGTCAGAAAAAAGTGGGGCGGGGTGGTAACCAACCAACATCAACATACTTAGCCGGATGTTTGAACTACTTACAAATGGGCTATATTGGGGTTATAACCCACTGATCCGAACCTTTGATCCTAACTTTCTGGGACATCCAAGTAGGGAATCTGTATGTTCAAAAAACACTTTGCGGGCCCCCAAGATCTGAGAAAATGATTTCGAATAGAAAATTCTGGCCTTAAAAATGACTTTTTGTTGGTTGGTTGCACCGCTCGCCTGGTTGGGGTGTATACATAAGCTTATTTAAGGCATCTCAAAAACTTCCAAGACGGATGTAATTAAATTTCCATCAAATTCAATAGAAGAAACTTCTACTTGCAGATAGATAGCTTTCAATTGTCTAAATTGATTGATCCAAATTTGTTATAGCCAGATGATTCTAAACATGTCTTCACGTTTGGAAAGCATCTCAAAATTGGGGAAAATTGCACAAAAGTCACCATTTTCTGGAACAGCAGATTTGCTGTGCCTTGGAACAGCAATTTTAGTACTGGTATTTTTGCGCAAGCTAAAAAAAAACGGTGAAACCCCAGGCATCTTGCAGAGCACAGATCAATTGCTTTCGAAACCATCCACCTCGGTACTTCGATAGGCAAATTCCTGCCATGGGTTGTTGGTGATTGGACCACTTGGTGGAAGAGCATCCAAGGACTAATAAGTTTGTGATTAGGATCCCACCCCCATTTAGTTGAGCCATAGATTTGGGCCAATTTGGATCCCGGGTCCCACGTTGCCCGATCTTTACTCAAGGGACGTTGCATCCTGATCACCATGGTGTTGTTAGGATCCCATCCTCCAAGGAAAGCGCTCAATAGATACATCAGGGGGCCAAAGGCCTTAGTTTCAATCCAAGAAGTGGGGATGAAGAAATATGGGCTGCAGCGAAGATATTCCAAGATTAGATTCATAGATTAGATATAGCTACCCTATGTTGCCTTCAGAATTTGAGGATTTTGAGCACGTTTGAATGGATTGGATCTTTAATTGTTGCTGCTTTATGGATATCAAAAAGGCCTCCATAGGCTAAAGACAGGTTTCAGATTTGACATCGCTGCCTTTTACAGTTTTGACTTTGAAGAAATCCAGGAAAACTGGCACAACATAAAGTCATTTCAATCAAATGTAGGTAAATATCATCAACAGTATAAGTAAATATATATATATAGCCAAATGTTTACCTACAACATATAACAAAAGAGCCATGTCACCAAAAAGCTCTAAAAAGAATGTTGCTTTGGTAACTCTCAGAACATTTCTTTTGTTTGCTGCCTAATTGCCACAAGATACCTTGCAGCTGAGAAGATCTCAGAAGATTGAGAAGCCAGGTACTGTTTCTACTTGCCTACTTCATTTACCACCCTTGGTCAAATACATTGTCATTCAACAAAAAAACATTGTTTTGATTCCGCCATGGTGGGCAAAGAATACCATAGCAATGGCGGAAGATGTGGAGACAGAGGAGTTTGCAAGTTACTTTGCCAGCAGATTTTTTGCAATACATGTTGCAATTTTAGATATGTTAAGGGCCGTAAGCCTGAAAAACTATGTCAAAAGAATCTATCTATCTATCTATCTATCTATCTATCTATATATATATTTATACAATATACATACATCCCATATCATCCTATTGAAAACTAGGGATCCGTTGTATTTTCCCAGTTGGAGCCCAATTGATCTTTTTTGTTGTCAATCATCACTGGTCAAGTCAAATCTTGTGTCAACACAAACCTTTGCAGGAACCTGGAGCTGAAGGATTCGACCCTGGAAGATTAACATGGAACCTACAAATCACCCATTTAGAAAGGAAAATGATCTTCCAAGCCTCCATGATTATGTTCCATGTTAATCTTCGGGGGTGTAAGTAAGTTGCGATCCAGCTATTATATAGATACTCAGCTTTTTTCGGGGGTCCGTTCAGTCAGTGGGTCCTGTTGGAGATTTCTTGGATCCAGGTTTTTGAAAGTGACCTTTTGATTCCCCCCAAAATGGAGGTCATTTCAGCCCTAAAAAGTTGAACAAGGTCACTCTAAAAAAGAGGCCCTTGGTCACGAGGTGACTTTGAAGTGACGACGTCAGTTGATGACTAGATGGTGGCAGCTCAAACATTTCTTTCATTTTTACCCCGGAAAATTGGGGGAAATGATCCAATGTTGACTTTCGCATATTTTTCCAGATGGGTTGATGATATCACCACCAACGTCAGTTGAGGTTTAGTTCATGACGTCACCTTAGCAGCTCTTACTCAATGGTTAGCTCTACCTGGTAGCGATGTGGAGAAGGCGTTGAAGCATGCCATGCGTGCAAGGCATTCCGAACTTACACAAGAAAGTCGTTGCAAGATTGCTCAGGGTGTTTTGGGCATTGCTGTGGCGTATGGACGTCTTCAACATTGCTTACAACGTTTCTAGGTGGTGGTAGTTTCAAATATTTTTTATTTATCACCCAGACCCTTGGGGAAGATATGAACCCATTTTTGACGGAATCATATGTTTCAACTGAGTTGGTTCGTTCAACCACCAACTACTGTAGGTTTGCAACGAGAAACTGATGCTCCAAACTTGATGGAGCTTTGGAAACGACAGGATGAACTGATCTTATTTGAGTCGACAGAAGTAGTATCATTGTCCACACGCTTGGCGACCACCTGGTCTGTGCCACAGTGGATGGCGGAAAATTGGCTATGTCAATTTGGCGCCATGGAAGCTTGGTGTTTGGATATTCCGGAAGATTTCTCCTTTTTTTTCTGTTTAGCTTTAACATCATCCTCCCCAAACAAAAAAAACACACCATGTTCAAAATATCAGACCTTTTTGGACTACTTAGTTGGCAGTATTTCTTGAAATGATTCCGCAGAATTTAATAACTCGTTTTTGGGAGAGGTTTAGTCAATATTTCTTCTGAAAGCACCTGAAGTTGAAGTTGTCTTGGTGCTGTTGTTGTTGTTGTTGTTGTTGTTGTTGTTGTTGTTGTTGTTGTTGTTGTTGTTGTTGTTGTTCGTCTTCTTCTTCTTCTTCTTCTTCTTCTTCTTCTTCTTCTTCTTCTTGCTGTTTGTTTTGCGAGATCGTGCGTAAATTAGCCAATCATCATCATGTCAGGGACTTGTTCCAATCATCAAATTCTGTGACTTTATCAACAAGACACTGGTTTCGCGACTTCTACGGGTAAACACCCCCGCACGCGTAAAAAGTATATCCAACACATCAACTTTGTTGGGGTAAACGACCACTACCTGGAAAAATGATCTAATTTGACTTTATAATATGTTTTCAAATGGGTTGGTGGTTCAACCACCAACTAGAAAACGACCAAACAAAACGCAGGGTTGGACATTTTGAAGCATCCCCTCTTGGGGATGAGAGTTGCACCTTGTCAGGATGTGAAAGATTCCCTTTTTTTCACCGATCATTCATGACGGATCCATGGTTGCCTGGTATATTTACCTACATATGAAATTATTATCATCCTCCTGGTGGTGTTTCCAGCTTTCCGCATCCTGTGAGATTTTTGTTTTACATTTAGCATCCCAAGCCTACCTATAATTAGGTTCTCTATCCCTAGGGATCCAATCACCTTGTCAGATGTTGATGAGGGTGTATAATCACCTCCAAAACGAACGGTATTTAGGTTCCATGACACCCTTCTCAGTTTCGGTGATTGGATCCCTAGGGTATAGGTTGGGGCATTGCCAAATCCCTGGTAAACTAAGTGGGCAAATAATCTATACAGCTTTATGAAGGGAACCCAGTTTAAAAAGCTGCACGAACTCCACTGTGAACCAGTGTTTAGGGAGGGCCCAATATCTATATAATATACATACACAAAATACATGGAATCCCTTCTTAAATGGAGGAATTTCTGAGATGAAGTGCCAACCTAAACCACCAAAACAGAGCCATCAAAGAACCTGAAGACCTGAAGATAGCAATATGAAAAACAACTACTGTAGTGTTGCTGGCCCAATCTATACAAGGTCGGGCCCCTACCAGTTATAAATGGAGTTATAACAATAACCTATAAATGGCCTTCTTAATAAATGAGTAACTTGGCTTATCAACCCCTATAATCAGTGGATTTTTTTTTTACCCTACTTATTACTGGTAATGGGGCCCCATTTTTATAGGTTTCATTTGTCTTACAGAAACAAAGCGGTTGAACGGCCTTCCGGCCTAAGGACGCTTTTCAGTTGGGCAAAGCAATGGCGAAACCTGCCAGAGTCACATTGAGGGTCAACACGTTGAAGACTACGCGATTGGAGTTGACGCTTGGGGGGATGGTTTTTGTTGTTTTTTTGTTGAGGAATTGTTGTGATGAATGAACAGGTTAGTTGGATATAATGTTGGTTGTTTGTTCAAACCTCTTATCAATATATGTAAAACTATATGATATGTGTTGTTGAAATAATGTTGTTGTTGTTGCTTACAAATGATATATGATGTGTGCATCAATTTTTATACATTTGCCGGAACACTAATAATTCATTGAATTTTTAGTACCTGAAGGAAGTCCCAGTCAGTGGAAGTTCCTTCAGCTCAACTTAAGGAAGGAAGGTCACACTGGGATGTCCATGGTACTTAGTTTTAAAAGGTTAGGATCAGCGGGTTATAACCCCAATATACATCAATATACAGAATTTGTAAGTAGGTTATAACCCATTGATCTTAACTTCCGTCCCGGCACATCCAAGTAGAAGTCAAGGATCCTAAACATGGAAACGTCTATACGAAGGTGAGCCCCGATCGATATGAAATGGAGTGACATCGGGACCCTGTAACTGGCCTAATATAAATGGGTAACTATAAGGAATGTTTCTGGAATTCTACCAAGTGGGCCGTTAAAAAACAGCTATCCTTGAAAAAAGGGGTACAACTTAGATATCCCACATAAATGGCCTCATCGCTGGGTTTGCCTGGGGTGAGTAATTTCCCCCTTTTTTTGGTGGAGTTTTTGTTCCATTACTTATAACTCATAGGGGTATCACCTTGAAGGAAGGACATGGATATCATCACCAAAGATTTCAGGTACTGAACCTTACACCCCCCCGAAAACTAACATGGAACCTGAAAAATCACCTAATTGAAAAGGAAAATCATCTTCCAAACCATCATTTTAAGGTTCCATGTTAATCTTCCAGGGTGTAAGGCTATTTTGGGGGGTGGGTACTCACCCTTACATAAGCCGAACTAATACAGCTTATATGACGGTGAGTATATACCTCCATTTTAGGTACCTGTACCAGAAATGTTTGGTGATATCATTCCCGAGAACTTTAGAGAACCAGGTGAATACCTCCTGAGGTTGGCTTGGGGGTCCAGATGATAATACCGAACCTCCAGGATGTATGTAGGGAATATTAAAGGGTTGCTTCAAAGAGAACCCCAACATACCCCTGGAGCATACTGTACCCTAAGCATCCCCAAACCCTCAAAGCATCCATGTATGGTATATTCACCTACATTTACCATTAAACACAACCAAAAATAGGTAAATATACAAAATACATGGATCCGTCATGGGTGTTGATTGATTCAACTTCTTTCCGAATGCATTGTGGGGAAAAATCTCGGGAAAATCTCGGCTCCCGAGGATGGAGCTTTTGTTCCAGCGGCACATTCGCAGCATTCCGACGGCCGAAAGTCCTGTAGGACTTTGGCTCCCCGATGGACGGCCGCCAGGCCGGACGGCGGAACCCACGTCACGAGTGGTACTTTTTGGGGGGGATGAGGCGGCTAAAGGAGGGCGAAAAAAAAAGGGACTCAACAGAATTATTGAAGTCATGAAAACTGACTCAGCCAATGGCCAACCTTCAAACTTTTGGTGATATTTAGTAGGAAAAAGAAAGTTCAAACTTTGATTTCATGGTCCTTGGGCTGAGTAAGAAAAGGTTTCGGAGGGTTATGATCGATGATGATTTTGAAACATTTTGAAGAAAGATTGAAGATCTGGAGTGAATAGGAGAGACATGGTCATGAACAACTTGGTGTTCTATATCTTCTATGGATGTCACTCCAGTCTCGGGAGCAGGTTTGATATGGGTTTCATATCGTATACCAGTCAATACAACTTATATGATGGGTCCATCTCAACAATCGAGTAGATGAGGAAATACCTCAGATGTACTGGTTGTGCTATATCTTTTGTCATGGCTATACAGTGAGTGTATCCGTCGTACGCCTTACCTATAGTATTCTAAATAAAGATGGTTGTCATTCTCTTCTAAATAGCTCTTGATGTTTGGTGTTTAAGCATCCCAATGTCAAGCCCCAAACGCCAAATATCAAGAATTACCCTCCTGCTAACCAACATATCCCTTACCAGCCGGCACATTTGAGTCGATGATTTTCTTGTTCCAAAGGTTGGATAATATGTTAGTTCCCTTGAAGGGCATTTTCTACAAACAACTCTCAGTTGAACAAAAACTCCTCCAAAAACCTCGCCTGTCATGTGCTGTAATACTGTTATTCATACAGGTGTTGAACTGAACTCCAATGTCCAACCGAACCCCCCCAAAAAAAAACATCCATCACAATGTCCAACCACGAGAAATTCCTCAACTTCCAGTGACACATCAGGTGGTGGAGTTTGGCAACTGCCTGGTTATACAGAAGGTTTTTTTGAAGTACAAGATGAAGGATCTCAATTGTTAGCCTTAGCTACCGAGGCCTCTAGTGGTGAAGTTGTATTGGTATCTTGGTCGAGACGTTGAGAAGTCGTGATCAGGGAGATTCGGTCGGTCCTTGGGAGACGTGGGTTGGTTCGTGGAAACCCTTTCCGTACATTTTTTGGGGGGGAGGTTGTTTACAAGCACCACTGAAGTTCAACGCGTCGCCCTTGAAGAAATAGACCTTTCAAGGGAAATAGTCGGCAAAAATCCATCATTTGCTCAGAGGCAGACAGTTCATTTTTTCAAGAAGTGTTTTTTTTATCTATCTATACCTTCTTTGTTTGGGGTTGTTGCCCGGGTTTTTTTCCATGTTTTTTCCAGAATTTGCTGGTGCAAAGCATATTCCAAAACGACAATTCCCCAAGGATCCTCCCTCAAGACTGCTTGGAAGCCTGTCCCTGGCCACCTTTCCCCCAAGGATTATTGTGCAGGTCGTGGTGGAAAAACTTGGTTTTTAGCTACTTTAGTGGCTCCCAAGGGCACCGTGTGTGCCTGGGATATCCAAGAAGATCTACGAAAACAACTGGAAGGCGCTCGAGCGAAAAGGACTTTAGGTGAACTTGGTTTTGAATTTGTTTGGGTGTGGAAGGTTCATGTTTGCCGGGTTTTGTTCTATGAGTTCTAGGATAGAGTTGGTGTTCTTGAGTGTTTTTAGTGGTTGTATTTTTTGTTTAATAGGATACTCTGCCAACAGGCTACCAGATAAGGATTTCTTTCCTGTTGGGGGATTGCCTTGGGTTTTGGGAAGGTGTTGGTTGTTGTCGGGTCACGTGGCCTTGTTGATATGTTGTTCAAAACTCTCAGAAACAAACCTTGCATGATTTCTATGTTATTCAGATAACTCTTTAAAAGGTTGGATGTTACCTTGCTATATTCATTGGCATACCCAAACACTCCATGGGACTGGTATATTTCCCTACATATACCATAAAAATCCATCCTTCATGTAGGTAAATATACCAGTCCCGTGGATGGTATGGCATATGTTGACATATATTATTATTGCTTGTTTCGAAAGATTTCCTGGGGAAACCGTTGGGAAATCGTATCAAAAGGGTGTTGCAGCTTGGCAAGTACCACATCATCCCAGAAGGAAAGGAATCCAAATCGTCTTCCAAGCATCAATTTTGCCAGGTGCAAACTCACTGTTGTTGTTGTTGTTGTTGTTGTTGTTGTTGTTGTTGTTGTGTGTGTGTGNNNNGTTGTTGTTGTTGTTGTTGTTGTTGTTGTTGTTGTTGTTGTTGTTGTTGTTGTTGTTGTTGTTGTTGTTGTTGTTGTTGTTGTTGTTGTTGTTGTTGTTGTTGTTGTTGTTGTTTTTGTTTTTGTTGTTGTCGTTGTTGGCAATGATAATCCGCTCTAAAACAAGGATGCAGATTTGTCCCCCTATACATTTTCGGAAACAAGCCGCCACAGATGGCACCTAAGCATCTGAATATTGCTTTCCAGGGTTTGGCGGCTTGATACAGGGCCAAATCTACAACCCTGTGTAAAAGTGGTTGACTTTTGAATGTGTTGGACCTTAGGTTGACTAAGTGTCACAATTTTGAGGGAAGCCATCCTTGCAACATACACTTCTGGAAAGTTAGTGCTTGGATATCCAACGTTGTTTCTTTTTTTCCGGTGCAGCAATACATCTGCCAAAATAATGAATGGCGAAGGAACTCCAAAATGGAGGTTTAGTAGATGGTCACCAGTTGTTGGTTGGTAAACTACTGTAACAGTTTGCCCCTGAAAATTGATGGTTGGAAGATGTATATTTTCCTTTTTGGAAAATGGTCCCTTTTGCAGGGGACATTCGTTCATGTTCGGGGGGGGTATCTTTTCCAAGGCATCGACGCCTCTGCATGACTCCAAGGTCATAACGCTTCCCCCCAACACCTTTGGTAGGGTAGAAGAGCCCTGAAAATTCAAATGACGTGAAACCTTCTTTTCCAAGGCATCATGTTTGGTCAAATTATAGCGACCTCACACGATCTCACCCCAAAAGGTAGCTGAGGTTTCGGGAAATCTTTTATTTCAGGGAAATCTAGGTTGGTGAATTATTATTATTTGGCCAGATCACGTTGAGTTTCTGCATCCTCATTTTTGTCCAAGCAAAGGTGAAGAACATCTTCATCTAGTGCAAGTCCCGAAGGAAAAGCCACAACTTCAAGCTGATGTTGTTTTGGTCGATGCCCCATGTTCTTCCTCAGGGGTTTTGAGACGTCATCCTTCACAACGATGGGCGATCAGCTTTGAAGATGTGCTCCAATTAGCGCCTTGCCCGAAGATAGCAACAAAAGGATGCATAAATCTTTTGTGACTGACAGGGATTGGGTCACCGGCGACTGAACATTATTCAACATGTGTTTTTGTTTAATGGTCAATGTATGGTATATTTACCTACACTTACCATTACAATCAACGAAATGTGAGTAATACAACATTCATTGATCCTATGGGATTATGTTTCCAACAAACTACTAGAATCATTCTGCACACCAGAGATTCCAAAACAAGTTCAACAAAACACAACAACGCCATCACTATTCCTGACCTTGAGAGATGACCAGTTCACCCCGTGGTTTTTTGTTGCTGTATATACAATGTGGGCCCCTACTAGTTATAAATGAAGTTATAACCCCTATAAGTGGCCTTATAAATGGGTAACTGGGGTTATAACCCTACTTATAGGGGTTGTAACCCTACTTATAACTGGTAGGGGCCCACCTTGTAGGGGATTATACTCATATAGCGATGATAATAATAATAATAATAATAAGCCATAATGAAGGATCCCATCATTAATCAACCATCATAAGCCATCATTAATAAAAAGCATGAATGATACCATCATACTGATCATACTACCCAGTTACATGGTGATTTTTATAAGGTATGAAATCAGGATTCCTTAATATACCTATCGTAGCTTCACCAGTGCACCCCCCTGCCATGTTGGACAAAAGCCTGCATCACCCATGGGATCCCAAGCACGTGTGACCCCCAGCCACCCATACTACTCCCATAAGAAGTATGGGAATGGTATGGGTCCAGCGGACATGCTTGGATGTCCCAGGAAGTTAGTAAAAGGTTAGTAAGTGGGTTATCATCCCAATATATCCCATTTATAAGTAGGTGAAATAACCCATTGATCCAAACCATTTACTCACTTCCAACGGGACATCCTAGTGGGGTCCCCCAGGAATCTCAGGATTTCCCCTCACCAGAAGGACTTGACACTCAATGCTTTTTCATCTTCTTTCCCCGAGGCCAAGCTCCAATTGAACATTCTAATGGAAGCTTCCAGATGCTGGGCATTTGTCTAGTGGGTGATTTTTGACGGAGAATGGGATCCCATTTTGGATGATTTTCATCACCATTTCGCCCTGGCCCACCATGTGGGAGAAGAGTTTTGGTTCACGTTTTTTTCCATCCGCATCTTTTACAAGCAAATCCAAGGATGTGTTAAGCCAGGTGGTCGTTTGATCTATGGTACTTGCTCACTGCTACACCAAGAGAATGCTGGTGTCGTAGAAGCCTTTGAGTTTTCCAACGAAGGAGAGAACTTTCAGAAATGGCCCTTCAAAACTGGCAGGTGGCATGGTTTCTTCAACTAGGTGGTGGTTTCAAATATGTTCTATTTTCAGACCTGGGGAAATGATCCAATTTGACGTTCGCATATTTTTCAGATGGTTTGGTGAAAAACCACCAACTAGTTTCAGCAGTGACTCAGTGGGTTGGGGCAGTTGGTTCTTCGTCTTGAAAACTGCTGAATGGTGGGGATTTTTCCATTTTTTGGGTGGAGATGTGAATGCTGAGACTAAATATGAACTTGTTTTCTAAAAGTTTGCACCTTTTTTCCAGGTTTTTGGTGGGCGGATATTTAGTTTGCTATAGGGTTTTGTTAAAGATGTCAAGTCATGTCCCTCAATTTTTTGGTGATTGTTTTTGTTGACATCACTTTCTGTAGGGGGAATTGAATGTCATTACGATCAAGATTTCAGGTAGATTGCATTGGTATTACCTTCCAAAGATTGTGGCCTCCAAACGTTACCTCTTGCTTCCGAGAACCGAAGCAACGGTGGTTCGGGATGTACTGTATAGATGTAACTATATATATATATAATATATATTTATGTATACATGTGTATGATATACACGTATATTCATAACATATATAGTTTGCCTTGTTTATAGAAAATCCGGATAATTTACCGGAAATACAATCCATATGTGTACCCACCACTATAGTGCTGTCATATGTGCATTTTGCCACGTTGCATCTCCCAAACAAGTAACAAGCTAACATCCATACAAGATGATTGTATTGTATATTGACCTACATTTACCACAGAAAATCAGGCAATTGTAAGGATAATAGTATACCATGGCCATGGATTTTATGGCACATATTGACATTTGTTGAGGCTTCAGAGTTCTGGCGAAGCACCATGTCTTTTGTTTATAAACCTCTCTGGATTTCTTGGAACTTCTTATCAACTGGTTCGCCGTATTTCTTCCAATGACCAAATAGGACATGATAGCACCCTGAGAAGTGTTTTTTTTCAAAGGGACTTTCATGTAACACATTTTCATTCAAAATCCGAAATCCTCATCCAATCCCTCGAAAAAAACCATCACGTTGATCATGAAACTTCTGTCAAAACCCTGCGAATGTGTCGACGACTGACTTCATGAGGCATTATCGTACCTTATTGCCTCATATTGAAGGTACTGATGGCTTTTTCATGGCACGTTGGATCAAAAAAGTGCGTTTTGCGAGGGAGAAGCGATGGCGATGGGAGTGTTCCAATGTCCAGGATCTTGGAAGAAGAAACACCATGTGTTTACACGATAGAATCTAGAAGATTTAGTTGATTGAGGATGTAAACATTTGAAGGATGGAAATTATCTACTACAGGGATCATTGAGGTACCTATTTTGGAAGAATCAAACAATGCAATTGTATGGTATTTTTTTGAAACTTCCCCTATAATAGTGCATTGTTTGGTTTGGTAATATAATGACCCCTGCTTATACTAGAATCTAAAAGATTCAGTTAATTGAGGACGTAATTACACCCTGGTAAACTAACATAGCAATGGAAAATGGACCCTTTGAAGATGATTTTCCTATTGAAAATGGGGATATTCCATTGCTATGTTAGTTTACCAGAGGGTATTTGTTGGAAATTGAGATGTGAATATCTTGGAAGTTGATGGTATTTGCATATACAAAAAGATCCACAGATCCATGTGTTCCTGTATTTCAAGAATGATACCCTCAAGGTACCCTGACGTGGGATGATAATTGCCACAAGCTGATTGTATCAACAAGGAAATACCTAACAGCATTGAAGGGAAATGTAAGCTGATTGCAAATTCTAGTTGCCTCACCATCAACCCCATATTTTTTTTGCGACAAAAGGGAAGGCAGAAGAATCTCCACATCATTGCAGATGAACATTTGCGCCGATACCAAACCTCGATGAAAAAAAAGAACAATTTTTGCACAACATCATTTCAGGTTGCAGATTTGTCCCCTACGGTCAATCAACCGTATATATACATACATTTTCGGAAAGAAGCCGAAAAACAGATGGTACCATCCAAGCCGGAACTCACAAATATTGTGGTGACTCCAGGGGTTTGGTTCAGCGGCATGTAATGAGTTGACCCCGTACCTTTTCATCATGGAAATCACTGGCACCAAACTTGGAAGGAGAAGCCGGCACGCAGCTAAATTGCGATGGCATCATATATATGTAGGATGTTTAGAATTAGTTGAGGAATGACCTCCGGAACGACCTCTGTAGAATGAATACGCGTTTTTCGCACAACACTTATTTGATTAATATATGAATGATATCATCCTTCGACATGTTCTGTATGCATGAAATAGGTTCCCTTGTATGTCTTGTGTTTTTGTGCGCCCCACAATCCCCAAGAAGTC
Organism: Breviolum minutum Mf 1.05b.01; assembly: GCA_000507305.1. Taxonomy (NCBI): domain Eukaryota; class Dinophyceae; order Suessiales; family Symbiodiniaceae; genus Breviolum; species Breviolum minutum. The sequence continues at coordinate 14,289 of DF242097.1, read as the reverse complement.
GGCCCGAAGCAGAATTGCATGATTTCGGGCTGGTTGCAGAAATGTTATACTTATACACCCTTTTCATCAAAACTCCTTTTTTTGCCTGCCAGATTTGATGCGTTTACTTTGAAGATGCGTTTCCATCTTAACTTTATGAAATCTCAGCGCTTCGGCTTCGTTGTTTTCGTGGGAGTCGTGGCAGGTCATCGAAACGCGGCCCTAGTGACAAGATGTTGAATTCGTGAATTTGCAGGAACATGTCGGCGGATTCGGCACCTGCTCACAATGAGTCACCCCGGTCATTGTCCATAGAACACAAGCAATTAAAAAAGGGACCCTCATTGTTTAGGGTATATAGGGGATTGTACTACACAGTTTCATGAGGAATGTATAATAATAAACGGTTGGAAGGATCCCAATCGAACAACCAGTAGAACGGAAAGTATCCGAGGATTTTTTGTGGCTGAATTGATTTACGTATATCGTTCACGCATCTTCCAACTAGCTATGAGCTGATTTTCTGTGATTTTCTTTTTGATCAGTGGTTCAAGTTGAGTCGAGCAGGTACAAGGTGTTTCCTCTTGAACACTTCTTGATGCAGAAAGACCTGGCTTTCATGGCCATGTAAACATGTGTTGGCCCTTCCATTAAAATCACCCTTTTTTTTCGGGTGGAAGAAGTTCACGTTTGACAAGACATCTTGGTTTTCATTGGGTTGTTCCAACACTTCAGTATCTATTATGTCACCCAGATCATTGGAAGATTTGGAGGGACAAGGATGGACAAGAGTCGAATTTCGGGCTGTGACTTCCCACTTGCAGGTGACGAAAAATGCCCCACGTCCCGTCTCAAGAGCTTAGCTGCAATAGAACAGCGGTTTGGAACCATGTTGATCCCATCTTCCTTAGGGTGTCCAATACATGGCTTTAGACGTGAGAGATGATGTTACTGTATATATTGTACATTAAGAGTAGATATAATGTAGAATTGACGTGTCCCCAAAAGGAACTTGAATCTGAAAAATTGCACTTGCACCATATTCTAGTTATTTAAGGAAGGTCATATTTTCATAGTAGTGAACTATGAAGTGACATCAGGTATGATTGCTCAACTGGATGGGAATAACAAGTAGATCCCAAATCTATATTCCCCACACTGGCACCGCCGCAAACTAGCACCAAGGGGAGAAAAACATCTTCAAAGCTTTGTAAAAAAAACCCTTTTGGAGGTTTCTTCCCCAAAATCAAACTTCAGTTGGAATGTATTGCAGGTGCAAATAAAAACAACAAATTGGCAATGCTGAAGATCAAGCCCATTTTGGTTAATAAACAAATTCTTTTCACATTAGAAATGTATGAGGTTAAATATCCTGATAGGTTAAAAATCATTCCTGATAGGTTAAATATCCTGATAGGTTAAAAAAAACATTAGGTGTAATATTTTTAACCTATAGTGTTAGAAATGATTCCTATGATAGGTTTAAAAATAATCGACCAACCCGAAAGCATCCTGGATCGAGTAAGGATTGATGGTCCAAATCTCATCCCATCCCGAAAGGTCATAGGATTGTTGATATTTATAATCCCGGATTCTTAGGACATACCAAACGGATCCTTAGAGAGTATAATCACATTTTTAGGGTATAATCAAATTTTTTTCAGCAACTTGGAATCAACATTACGAGTTGAGATCAACTTGGTGTAGGTTTGGTGCGGTCGGCGTTCAAGAAGTTTGAGCCCTGGGTCACCGTCCCGAAAATCCGGAATCTGTGGAACAAAAATGATGTGCGAAATATGGAGACAGAAGTCCTTTCTCAAAGCTAAGCAGCCACTCAAATCAATCCAAAAAAAAAGGGTTCCCTTACAAAGATGGCAATTTCATGCCATTTCAAGATGTTATTCCAATTTTTAACTGTTTATTATATATGTTTTATATCTGTTTCACCTTTTTTTTTACGAAACAACGTTTCGAAGGGTATCTCTTTTAGGCTGCCAAAAATCTGAAAGCCAACGGTGCCAACGGTGGCGAAGTTCGAAAATTTCCAAATTCTCGGGCCCCAAAGGTGGCGAATCATGTCCGACGAACCAAAAATTCCCTTCATTGCCCATGACGGATCCATGGTTGCCTGGTATATTTACCTTCATGAAGGGTTGTTTTTAATGGTAAATGTAGGTGAATATACCAGTCCCATGGATCCTATGGGTTGGTTGAACCAAAAAAAACGTTTATTTTTCTGGGTTTTGTCATTGAAACAGCCATCTCATCATACCTCAATACCTCAATACGTTTGCGAAAACATTTTGTCACCAAACATTTCAGGTACCTAAAATGGAGGTACTCTTCTCATCATCTCTAAGTGGTGGTTTCATTTTTTTTATTGTCACCCCTGTTTGGGGAAGATGAACCCATTTTGACGAATATTTTTCAAAGGGGTTGAAACCACCAACCAGATCTTATACCTCAAGAAGTCCATATGTTTTCGAACACATTTTGTCACCAAACATTTCAGGTACCTAAAATGGAGGAATCCTCACCTATATAAGCTGTATGTAGGGGTTATGTAAGGGAACCCCCACCCCCAAAATAGCCGGCTATAAGGTTCAGTACCTGAAACTGTTGGTGATTTTGCAAACCCCTCAGTGGCTCTTTGCTGTTATTGTTGTGGTTGTTGTTGTGCTTGTTGTTGTTGTTGTTGTTGTTGTTGTTGTTGTTGCTGCTGTTGTTGTTGTTGTTGTTGTCGTTGTCGTTGTCGTTGTCGTTGTGGTTGTTGCTGTTGTTGTTGCTGTTGCTGTTGTTGTTGTTGTTGTTGTTGTTGCTGCTGTTGTTGTTGTCGTTGTCGTTGTCGTTGTTGCTGTCGTTGTTGCTGTTGCTGTTGTTGTTGTCGTTGTCGTTGTCGTTGTTGCTGTTGCTGTTGCTGTTGTTGTTGTTGCTGTTGCTGTTTCTGTTGCTGTTGTTGTTGTTGCTGGTGCTGGTGCTGGTGTTGTTGCTGTTTTTTGTTGTTTTTGTTGTTGTTGCTGTTGCTGTTGCTGGTGCTGGTGCTGTTGTTGTTGTTGTTGTTGTTGTTGCTGCGGTGTTTGTGGTCATCAAAACCTAGTCGCGCCAAACGCACGTTACTTGCCCCTTTTAATTAGGCTTTAGGATGCTTTAGGATGCGTTCCTTGTTCAAAGAGGACACATTCATCATTCACAGTGACACAAGTAGCAAAAACAAGCTGCTGCGCATGTGGTATTTGCTTTGCTGATGAAACGTAAAGCACTCCGCAATTTGGTGCTCAAGACTAATTAGGTTCAAAGCTTAAGGTTCACAGCTTTTTGGTGTTAGATTGGGCTATTAGAGCTTAGACTCAATTTGAAACATCCAATGTCTATGTGAAGTTTGATTGCCACTTGGCACAGTGAAAATTGAGAATCGCACAACCCACAAAAACCACAACGACTTCAGGGATCACTCGGATTTGGAGAAGGTCATGTTTCTTCCCCATCATCCAGCAAATAGAAGCAACATTGGTGTTCTAACCATCAACTAGGTTGTGGTTTCAAATATATTGTTGCTTTTCACCCCTATATACTTGGGGAAGGTTATCCAATTGGACTTGCACATAATTTTCAAACGGGTTGAAACTCAACCACCAACAAGCGTTAACTATCCAGCGGAACGTGAGCTTCGATATGTTAGGGGGAAGGTCACATCCTATGCAGAGGACGTGGAACGGAGAGTGGAAGATTGGTCGGCCTGAAAAACAAGGGTCGCTGGTTGTACTGGGGATGAAATAGTACCCAGATCTACCCAGTGATGTTGGGATTGTTTCATTTTTCATGAAATAAGGGATCCCGTCATTACACAAACTGGATTTCAATGAAAAGTATCCGTATATCTTCATTGTTTGGAATTCATGTTAGCATTGCACTGCTGCAGGAGCATGGCAGATTTAGAGGACAATCTAGATGAGGCAGAAAAAGCCTTCGAAAGCCAGTGACTGCCTCAGCGATAGTGACGACATCATTTTGTTTAGAAACGGAACCTGTGTTTGTCCTCTATTTTTAGGGTTTGACCCCTCCAAAACAAGGAGTCTTTTCCAATCAAAACAAGGGGCCCCATTTGGGTTCCAGGTATATATATCTACACATGTACATCGTCATCGTTTCTTCCAGCATGTTGAAACTCATCATCTGAGTTTCAGGAGTGAGGATCTATTCAGAATGTAAGTATTGGTTGGACATGTCATGATTAGGTTGAATCTTGGAATCAACACATTGGATCATACAACTGGAAACATGATTCAAATGCAAATCTGGTAATGATACCTTGGGTTGTCCCCTTTCCCAGTAGTGGCAAATGCCGGTTTAGTTCAGGTTGCCCGAGCCCAAAAAATGTGAACATCCTTTTGGTGACTGACATCCTGGGAAGAGGGAGACCCACATGATACCAGAAAAAAACATCTTGATTAGGTTTGAATTACAATCAGGACCCTCAAAAAGGGCCCCCTCATGTTTGGAACCCAAAGGGCTTCTGATAGACAAGCCCAAAGATCATCCGTTCTGAAACTGTACTTATAACCCCAGGTCATAAACCACATTTATAACAGGCAGCAGGGGCCCACCTTGTAGGAATCCCTTGTAGGAGTCCTTTTCAGGTCCAGGATTTCCCATGGAGTATTTCCCTATATAAACCTATATAACCTACATAGCCCTGGGTATATTTATCTATATAAACCCCCGGGTCTTTCATTCGGAATGTAGGGGCCCTTTTTTCCAACCCAAAACGCCTGAGCTCTGACCGACGGCCGATCTAAGGTACGAGAAGGTGGAGCCATCACTCCTCGGAGAGGGGACTTATGGGAAGGTGGGGTCCGTTCTGGTTGGGTTGGGTTGGTCAAAAATGGGGTTTTTCCATGGGAACCCACGTGAAACCCCTCATTTTTTGGGGTTATAAGTTATAATCCATATATTGGGGGTTTAACACCCTTCATTTTTCATGGGTTTTTTGGGGTCCAAGAGAGGGGATGATTGTTTACAAATGAGGATTTTGATAGATGGCGATTGTTTTTGGTGATGATGTTGTTGGAAATTGTCCAGAATGAAGGGTCTGACATATATTATATATATAGATTTGCATATCATATATATATATATATCTTCACAGTACATATATATGCTGAAGTATATACATCAGCAAGATTCCTTTGCACAGCAACGATTTACCAACTAGACAAAAATACACGTGGGATGATTCCAATTCTCACCAACTATTCAACATAATTTCAAAAGAAATCCAGTGGAGCAGTTTGAGGTCCTTTTTCACCAAGAATTTTCAGGTACCTGAAATGGAGGGTTTCCGAACGAACCTTATAGCCGGCTATTCTGGGGGGTGGGAAAACTCCCTTACATAAGCCGAACTAATACAGCTTATATAGGTGAGGATTCCTCCATTTTAGGTACCTGAAATGGTTGGTGACTTTTGGGAAAATACTGCTCCCAAGCTTCAGAACATTCCGAAGCGAACATGTGTCGAACAAAAAAAAGTTTCCGGAGAAGCAGAACTCCCTTTTCTCCAACCTCAGGTGTTTCATGTTGCAAACTGTCTAGTTACACTTTTGTATGAAACCAACGAAATCGTGAGCCATAAGCAAAGTTATTTCTTTGTTTGAATGTTTATCTAGGTGGTGGAAACTCAAATATTTTTTTGTTTTCATCCCGATCCCTGGGGAAATGATCCAATTTGACTTGACTAATATTTTTCAAATGGGTTGGTTCAACCACCACCTAGTGATGGAATTCACCAGGTTTGCCGTTTTTTCTTCCAAAAAAAGAACCAAATCATCCACTGGGAAGGTCTTCAAGGCCAAATCCATTCGGACCGGGGAGCTGGTGGCAATGAAACAGATGAAGCTGGAGGGTTCTGTTGGGAGTCCCGATGGTTGGGTGGGACCTCCATGTCGAGGTGGAAATCGCTGTGGAAGATGGTTCTGGTTGGGTGCACGGCTAAAGAAACACTACCGCTTTTTTGGGGATTTGTTTTGGTTGGGACTCCCCCAAAAAGTTAGATGTGAAAAAAAATATTTTGGAAACAAAAAGGAGGAATTTTTGGGAAGACAAACTTTCTAGCTGGCGGTTTCCAAATATGTTGTATTTTTTGCTCTATTTGGGGAAATGATCCAATTTGACCAATATTTTTCAAATGGGTCGGTTCAACCACCAACTAGCTACAGGTGGTGAATGTTCAAAGATGTTGTTCAATGAACATATTTACTTCCAAAAAAAGCTGGGGTGAAACGGATCCTATTTGACATTGCAATGATGTGGGGAATCTTGTTAGAAGTGTGAGTTATTTACCTTTAGAAATACCGTTTTTTTTTCTTGCTATCGAGGAATTTGTCCCTATTTTCAACTCCTATCCAGTGATATCAAGGGGAAAGGGATTTGAAGGCTACGAGAAAATTCTGCGATTTGGGATGATGTGACTGTGACTGTTTTTTTCCAAGAAATCTCCAACAGGACCTACTGAACGGACTCCTAAACCTGAGTATTTAATATTTCCAGCAACTTGCTGCACGTCGGAGTCCGTTGGTAAGGTCCCATTCAATGTTTGATGGATTTTGGGGTATGCAAAGAGTTGTTTGTTACGGAGCGATGTCGGAAACTTTATATTTAGCAGTTGGATGGTGCGAATTGTGATGAGCAAATGAGTTCGTGGATGACGATTTGTTTCCCCAATGGGAAATGACCAGCAAATGAGCAATTATATAGATGGGGATTGAGTACTAGAAAGTGGGTGATTTGTTTGTTTCTTACTTCCTACTGTTGATGGCTGAAATCCTGCACCAGTTGAGGTTGGTAGTTTATCCCACTATTTACAGGATCTTATACATTCCAGTGTGTATCATACACATTATTGTATAATACATGAAATTTGTATTGTATAATTACTTATGCGTGTATACTGTATATTATATGGTAATATACGTGTATCTGTGTGTTTGCAGTACACCCTTCCAACAACCTATTTGGCAAACGAGGAAGATGGCATGCCAAGTACCGCCTTGAGGGAGATTGCTTTGTTGAAGGTGCCTCACGGACGACAGAACAGTTTTTCAACCCCCCCTGAAACAAAATTCTAGGTGGTGGTTTCAAAGATTTTTTATGTTCACTCCTATTTGGGGAAGATTTCCAATTTGACTAATATTTTTCAGATGGGTTGAAACCACCAACCAGAATTGGGTATATCCCCTTCCAAAGGGCTCCTTGGGTTTAAACAGCCAGGCTAACATCCCGTTTGGATATTTTTGCTTGCAGCTTGTGTTTGAAGCTGAAGCCAGGATAGGGAATATCCCAAACGAAAAAACCTTCATTTTGCCACGGACAATCTGTATCCTGCGAGGGGGGAACAACCCAAAAGTATATAAAAGCTTTTGTTTGTTTAGTTGGTGAGGTACTGTTGATGGTTCAAAGATCCGGCAAACCAGTTGATGTGGATGATAATTGATGGAAACCTCAATGTTTCACTGGGGTTTCAACAAGTTTTATGTAGTTCGAGCCGGATTTCAAAAGAAATCAACGGAAGGAACGGAAGCAAACTTACCATCTGGAAATGTGTTTACTAAGCAAGCCTGGTAGTTCCAAATATTTTGCATTTTTGCCCCTACCTGGAGAAATGATCCAATTTGACCAATATTTTTCGGTTGAAACCAGTCACCAGAAGCTGTATATACCCACAAAGTCCTGAGTCCTGACGGTTTCCAAGTTCGATTCGTCTCCTTTTCCATAGGTTGATTTTCAATTTTGATTTTGAAGACCCAGGAAGTCCAAAGACCAAACTTTGCCCATTGGTAGTAGGGAATCTTTTATATGAATCATTTAGTAAAGACCATTCTTTGTTTGGTCTTGGACTTCCAGGGTATAGATCTTTCAAAGGTGAACTAGGTGGTAGTTTCAAACATTCTTTATTTTCACCCCACTTGGGGAAATGATCCAAATTGACTAATATTTTTCAATTGGGTTGAAACCACCAACTAGAATACAAACGGGCTCTTAGGTCTGTTTATGGTCGGGAAAAATCGGCCTGTCAGATTTTCCACCATTGGAAGTTCCAACAGAGTATCGATCAGAATCTCAGCAAGAGAATTTGCATAGACCCTTGAAAACTAACAGAAACACCAAATATCCCCATAGTTGAAAGGAAATTCCTCTTTCTAAAAACCATCATTTTGCAAGGTCCATGTTTGGTTTGTTTTTGGATTTCTTTGCAGAATCCCCAATTTTCGTAGGGAAGGATTGAGGGAATGAACAGTTGAAGGATATCCATTGGTGAAAGCTGCATTTCACTCCCAGCGTGTCAAAGCTAAAGCCGTTTCTCTTTTCTCCCCAAAGAACACGTTTCAGTGGAAAACGGCTCCATTTAATTTTCTGTGAGATTGGTAACAAATTATTGGAGATCTTCACCTTTTTATCACTGAACCATGATTATGGGGGGAAGCTGTAGCCCATAGGATCCATGGTTGCCTGGTATATTTACCTACATTTACCATAAAAATCAACCCTTCATCTAGGTAAATATGCCAGTCCCATGGATCCTATGGGTAGTATTTTATATAACAATTTCTTCAATTTTCGTTTCAGAAATGCTTCTCTTTTGTGCGTGTGTTGAATCTGAATCTGTGATGCAGTGATCCCTGATTCGGTTGCAAGTCAATCATGTTCCTTTTTTAAAACTGTACGTCAAGGGTGTTTCAGATGTTAGACGGTTAGACGTGTTCAAAGAATACATGTCGTTTTCAGAGTTCCACAGTTTTCATTGACTCATCTCGAAGCCATGTTTAGTTTCATATCTCCAAATATATTGTCGTTTCAAATCCAAAATGGATGTCGTTGTTTGCCATGTTTGGAAGGAGCTCAAAGATCATCAAAATATCGTGAGATTGCTCAACATCTTCTACAAACCCAACAAGTGCCGTGGTTTTCACAGGGTTGAGGACAGGGTTAGGATTGATTCACTCTGATATAATAGAATATATACCTGAATGAAAACAGGAGAAATACTTAGAGATTTCCGTTTTTTGTGTTTCATTCTTTTGAGTCCCAATGACGATCTACAAAGCAGAAATCAAGGATTTATGTGAGTGCTTTTGGCTACAAGTTTGATCTTTTGAGGTGATGATGGAACGAACCCACCTCCTGCTTATCCCTCAAACTGTTGCAAACATACCGAATTTCTAGGGTTTTGTCAGGGATCATTAAATTACCATAAATGACCCATTTTAGGTGGATCAAAAATGCAAATACATGGAGATTTTGAGAGATTTCCTGCTTATAGTTTGTTTGGATTGGTAATATAATGACCCCTGTTTGTTGGTATAACTGGGGGTTCCAACGTTGGAGCTACCATACCTTCAGGACAATTTGGAGGTCCAAGGCTTTCCCCACCAAACGTTTGGGCTGCCTTGGGACGGTTCGTCGCGGCCCATTTTAAGTTGAGTCTCAAAACTGGTGATTTGGAGATCCCAGACCCCTGCAAAAAAACAAAACCAACCCCTCTTTTTGAAGGGCCCAGTGATTCTTAGGGGGGTGTTATTATTTTGATTGTGAGATTGTTGGTTGAATGAATGAATCACAACCCTATAGGACCTGATGGACATATCAGCCTGGTAAGTTCAAGCAGGTTCCACCTGATGTTCATCCATTTTTCTGTTGTGTATCAGATTCACCTGGCGCAACACTTAGACAGGTATTTTACATGTGGAACCCTGGAGCAATGGGAAAACCCGTGAAATTCCGGGACAATACCAGGTGGTGGCTTCAATTATGTTTCATAGTTATCCCTACTTGGGGAAATGATCCTATTTGAATAAGATATTAATATGGGTTGAAACCACCAGCAAGAATACAAGCTAAGGCACGCCAAGTTACCAAAATTAATCTTGCTCTGGTCATATAGTTTCATGAGGAGTAAGTTTGCATCCCTTTTCTTGGGTTTTACATGATACCCGTATTGGTCGAATGGCTAACCAGTGTCCTCTTGATATATCTGGGCAATTTCTAACGGCCTCAGCCGAAGTCACCCCACATGGTGGTTTAGTAAGGGAATCCTACCCAAAGTGTCCTTAATTCATGTTAAGCATTTGTAATTAATTGCCCAGATAAAAATTTGTTTCACTTGCGAAAAAAGGCTCCCTTACAGTATAATGAAACTTCTCCGGGATATGTTTGTCTTGTTCAGTCCTCTTTGGGGAAAGACTGGTTAGTCGCAGTACAGGGATCTTTGAATCCAATATATGGGAGCAGGTTTTAGAAGGTGTTTTATATTTATCAGTATATCAATAAGAAAGATTATGATTAGAACATCCTTAGACACAAGAATGAAGGGATTTTTTGGCACACAAATCGAATTGATCACTTGGAGGGTCTAGACCCTCCAAGTGATCTCAGGTTGGTCTTGGTCTTTGAATTTGTGGAGAATGACTTGAAGAAGTGCTCCACACAAGACTCAAAAAGTCAGGATGGGTCCCGAAAATAAAGCAAGCTTCGAGTTTGATGTTTAGCTTCCATTTGATTGACTCCATGTGTTTTTATTGAAGGAACTCACAAAGATATGGTGGAACACTGGCGCAGTCTTGCTGTTTGGCTGTCTTGCTGCTTTAGAATCCGATTCAAAGCTGTTTGGCTTTCTCAAATGCAATGATGGAGACAGAAAGAAACATGCAACTAGTTTTAAAGGCAGCAGTTATCGCCTTGTTTACTCGCAAGTCCCGAGTCACTACAGTCATTGGAACTACGGGAGCAGTTGGCAAACAGCTAAGGCTGAAGAGAAAACAAGACGCGGATACAGCAGAAAAACTGAAAAACCTCCCTGGCTTTTAATGAGTTGGACACCACAATACCGTTCCGACCGCATCAACGAATCTGGGTGCGTTTTCCCTCAGATCTGGTGACTGATTTCCCCTAAGGAATTTGGATGTTGGGGAAATATTTCTCCAAAATCACCGCAGATTGAAAGCCACGACATCAGCATAAGAAGTGGTGAAAGATCAATAACTAGACTCCAGCTCTTCACACTGATGAGAAGATAATTTATTCAACCAATGGTTGGTCGTTAGAGGCTGCATACTGAAAATGTCTTCTAGAACAGGTGGTATTGAGAGCCACCAACCTGACGTTTTATGTTCACCGTAAACAATCTATCACTATATTTTGTATACATAATGTGTATATATTCTGCACCATGTACCTCAGTTGACTCTTATGTTGATTGAAAAAAGCCCCTCCTTTTTATGGAAGGCTTGAAATCAGTTGTTTGCTTGTTGCTTCATCCCAAAAAATGAATCAAGGACATTCGTGGGTATATCAGGTTTGAATATCAATCGCTGTCATAGTGGTTTCATATTTTTTTTTCATATTTTCACCCTTACCTGGGGAAATGATCAAAAATTGACAAGCATATGTTTCAGATGGGTTGGTTCAACCCCAACTAGTATTTTAGTATTTGTATATACATATGTATACGTATAACTTTTCCCATCCCATCCAATCAACCAGCCATCCAACCAACCGGTTTGTTGCGGGCCATGACGTTGTGGTCTGTGGAACCTGTAGATTTCGAGTTTCAACATTGCTTGCCACAAGGCAGCCGGATGGGGGTGATGGGGCAGTTCCCGTTCCCACAACATGGGCCACAAAAAAACCTGCCTGAAACTAGCAGCCAAAGCACCTGGAAATAAAATTCCTGGAAAAGGAGCTCAATTATTTGGAGGGGCCAACTGTCAGTTTTGGGGAGCGCAAGTAGTCAATGTCAAGTCAAAAATAATGGGTCCTTCCAAGCTTTCCGACTCAACCATCATATCGGGGATGAATTCCGACAAGGTGGGCTGGTTACCAGTTATAAGTACGTACAGTGAAATAACTCCACTTATTAGTGGTGAAATAACACCAGGAAAAACCAGTTATTTTCGGCCATTTATAGGGATTACGACTCCATTTATAACGAGCGTGGGAGGCCCATCTTGCAGATATACAGGGGGAAATTGAAGATAGACAAGCTTAGTAATTAATGTAGATTTTGAAAAGATTGAGGTTGAGCCACCCCTTCATATTGCCCATACCATCCATGTATGGTATCTTTACCTACATTTACCATAGAAAATCACCCCTTCATGTAGGTAAATATACCAGGCAACCATGGATCCTCTGTGGGGCCCGGGGTAATTCAACCTGGCAACCTTGCAGCTGCATCCTTTTACCGAATGGAAAAGATTTGTTTGCAGGGATTCGTTCGGCTCACCGAACGTCAGATGATGAGCGGTTGGGGTGTCCTTCATCACCGAAACGAAATGCAGGGCGGTCATTTAGGTTCCATGACACCATTCTCAAAAGGTGAGCAATCGGATCCCTAGGGTGTGTTATATAATTTGTTTCTTGCAAGGAAAACATAAGGAAAACATAGGAAAACTATCACATGGTCCCCCAAAGCAATCTGCTGATCATGCATGTAGGTTGAAGGCGATTCCATGTTCTGGACTAGATATCACCTCTGTCTACTAGATGGACAAAAGCATTGACTTCTTTCAGTGTCTTTTTTTCCACATCCCTTTGCGGTTCTAGCAACCCGAATTCGTCTACGGAGCTTTCCGAAATGGTGGTTTTGTTCGGAAGAAAACATCCAAAAAATCTCGTTCCCTAACTGCCAAGTTTCGGGAAATTGAAGCCTCCCAGAATCCTTCCCAAATCAGATCTAGGTGGTGGTTTCAAACATTTTTTATTTTCACCCTTACCTGGGGAAATGATCCAATTTGACTTTATATGTTTCAGATGGGTTGGTGAAAAACCACCAACTAGAGATGTTTGAGAGCAATTTTGGTTCACACTTTTCCCGTTTTCAACTTTCCCCGTTTTCATCCTTCAGGCTCTGATGGTGGCACTTTTCAATTACAACAAGTTGCCAGTCGGAGTGTCTGGCTGGCAGCATATGCCTTGTGCCCATCGCTGGTGCCGCCATTGCAAGGGTCCACGCAAGGGCGCAGTTCCGCTGCGGTGGTGGATGCCGTGCGCACTGTGCAGGAGAAGAATGAAGTGATTTGTGTTGAAACCTGGCGAAATGAGATGGATCTGAACGACATCAACCGACCTCATGACCCCATCAACTGAACCCGTGACCCCATGATTGTTAGTGGGAAATGCTCTTCAATCATTCCAAAAAACCTGAGGAGTGGCACATTTGTTCACTCATATATGCTTGTGACATTATGTGTTTCGAGAGTTACTGTTAAACTGCCGAGGCCAACTACTTTACCGGATTTTGTCGATGGACGCTATCTTTACTTTCTTTCTTCGCAAGACAAATAATGGGTCAGTTAGAAAGTGAACAAAAACAACTGAGAAAGCCATCAGTTCGTTGAGTTTTGTCATGTCTCTCTCTCCATCTAAGGAAGATGAAGAAGGAGAAGATCCAGTCCGTCCCATCTTAAATGAATCTTCCGAAGCTTCAAAAGAAGCCAAAGATCTTTCAAGTTCTTTGAACGGAACTTTGAATGAAAACCTTCAAGTCCTTGAGATTGATGAAGATCTTCAGTTAGTTTCAGCTCCAAACATTCCAGATCTCCTTGAAAACCACGAAAACCCTCCCGAAACCCTTGGGGGAACCCCGAACCCACCGGTGGGTCCCACCATGTTGTCGCGGCCCGCGGAGCCCGGTGCCTTTGGTCCAGCAGCACGCAGTGCCTTCAAACGACCTCGAGGTCGAGAAGAGAGCTGCTTCGGAGGTCGGGGGAGAAAGACGATTTTTGTCGTGGATTTTTTCTTTATAAAAAAGAATACTGGATGGTGGTTTCAAATATTTCCCCAAACAGTGTGGTAACACTTGGGGTTCTTACGGTAATGGTAAAAGGCCGGGGTGGCTAGATCGAGGTGGCGGACGGGTTGTGCACAGATTTCATCGCTATTTTCGTGGTTTCGTGCTTGCATGTTCGTTTCGTCTGTGAATTTTCGTAGTTTCGGGGTGGCCGCGACCGGCGCCCACGGCTTTTGTCTGTAAATTTTCATAGTTTCCGGCTCTTCAACTTCTTCGATCTTCATTTTTCGTGGTAATTCTCGTACTTTTCGTGTGTCTGCGGTGCTCTTGAAAGGGTCTAAAACGGGTTTCGTCTGTAAATTTTCGTACTTTTTCGGCGCTTCAACTTCTTCCATGTTCATTTTTCGTGGTAATTCTCATACTTTTCGGTGTTCTTCAATGCTCTTGAACGGGGTTTTTACAATAAAACTCGGGCTTTTTTGACGTTTTTGGCGCTGCAACATCCGGCTCAAGAACTGAAGTCGATGATT
>DF242096.1:0-63468 GCA_000507305.1 Breviolum minutum Mf 1.05b.01 | reverse complement strand
CAACACGCAATATCGCGGTTGGGGTCCAGCACGCCACACTGAACTCGCACTATCGCGGTTGGGGTCCAGCACGCCACACTGAACTTGCAATATCGCGGTTGGGGTCCAGCACGCCACACCAAACTCATAAGATCGCGGTTGGGGTCCAGCACGCCACACCGAACTCATAAGATCGCGGTTGGGGTCCAGCACGCCACACTGAACTGAGAGAATGCCAGTTGCAATTGGGGTCCAGCACGCCACACTGAACTGAGAGGATCCCAGTTGCCATTGCGGTCCAGCACGCCACACTGAACACAGAGGATCCCAGTTAATTGAGGAGGACGACGAAGGAGGAGAGGACGAGGAGGAGAAGGAGGAGAAGGAGAAGAGGAGACTGACATACAATCTAACAACCCTCACCTGACAGGTGGGGAACAAATAATGAATATATGTTCATCCCAAAAAAGAAAAAAAACGACATGAATGAACCTTCATCCAAATAAACCATGAATATATATATATATATATATTTATTCATTTCATCCCATTTGAGTTTTGTAGAGGCTTCGAAAATTTCCTGGTTGGTGGTTGAACCACCCATTTGAAAAATATGCTCGTCAAAATGGGTTCATCTTCCCCAATTTTCGGGATGAACATAAAAAAATATTTGAGTTGGCACCACTAGAGAAGAATGAAGTAAGGGGTACCAAATTCAAACAAGGTTAAGGTTTGCATATTTTTTTCTTGGAAATTGTTTACCTCAAAAGTTATGTAAAGGCATTCAGATGTTAACGCAATCTGGGTGCATCAAATCAAATCCCCAAAAATCCCATTGTTCAAACCCCCCCACCCCCCCCACCTCCGAGTTGAAGAAGACGTTGCCGGGCTTCAAGTCACGATGCACCACACCTCGGGCCAACAACGTACCACGGGGATGCGCGGCCATGGCCGATCTGATGGCCGAAGGGGGGGGGGGTACTTGGAGGATCATCCCAGGTAGTACACCCCGGAAGATTAACATAGAACCTGAAAATGATGGTTTGGAAGATGATTTTCCTTTTGCAGGGGTGTATTCTCCGGTTCCATGTTAATCTTCCGGGGTGTAACTAGTTAGGATCATCCACATATATATAGCCATAAAAAAGCCATTTGGAAGGGGCTGGCAACCCTACTTGAGGGAACTTACGATCACCATGGTTATTAACCACTTACTAACTGGGATGATCCTCCAAGTACCCTCTGGTTGTCACTAACATTACGCTGGCTGGAAAATACCCCATTTTTCAATAGGAAATTGAATACATCTTCATTCCGGGTCCATTTTCCAGCCAGCTATGTTAGTTGATCCTGGAGGGTAGTAGTTTTTCGGTTCAACAAACTCGCGGGGTGAGTTTGTTGAAGAAAAATTAGTCACAAAACCTCCTGTAAACCGACTAACCATCGCTATCATCTTTCGATATCTTTCGAATCATTTGTTTCACCATTGTGTTGGAAACATATCTGATATCTCCAAGGGTTGAAATTCCCAGACATGCCGCTAGAAGCATCAGTATCTTAGTCATCTCTCCTCCTCCTCTCCCTTTTGAAGGTGCCTTCCAAATGCAAACTCAGAAGACCTTCACAGATTTTCCTGGAGAGTCGTGTTGGAATTCTGAAGCATACCCCCCATGACGGATCCATGACACGAACGGTATGATCACCTATAGATGTATGGGTTGATTTTTATGGTACATGTAGGCAAATATACCGTTCGTCCCATGCATCCTATGGGTACTGGGATCTTGTTTCTTATCACCGGATAAGGAAGAAAAGAAATCCTGGGGGTTCAATGTGATACTTTTGTGTTTTTTAATTTGTGTGCCTTCTACCTGAGGTTTTGGTGAGTAGCTACGACCAGTGCAAATGATTTTCTCTGGGTAACGAGGCCCGAGGCATGTATAAACTAGAATATCGGAATACTCCCTACTTGGAGAAAACCACCATCAACATGGTTGTCACTCACTTATGATGAGGGCCCACTCCCCCAAAAGCCAAGAATGCGAAGAAATAAGGCATGGGGCCCCTTGGATTGCCATGTACAGTATTGGGATCTGACACTGAAAAAAACGCACCCTAGAACAACCCTAGCAGAAATTTGTCCCCTTCAATACTGGACCCCCCCCTGACCGTTGTCAGTAGATTTATGCCGATCGTTAAACCCACTTTACTGGGGTACTGACATCTTTAATAAAAAGGATGGAAATGGTGATGTCCATCCATTTTTGAAAAGTAAAGATTTGGAATGAATCATCCCTAGTTGGTGGTTTCAACCCATCTGAAAAATATTAGTCAAACAGTCAAACTGGAAATCTTCCCCAAGTAGGGGTGAAAATAAAAAACATTTGAAACCACCACCTAGATCCAATTTGAAAAGAAGCATTTTTCTTTGTGAATGTTGCGGGCACCATTAGCACTGATGAATCAGGTCCCGCTCCCAAAATAGGCACATTGACAAGGCTGCTTTTGGTGATGATAACAAAACATCTTGGCCTGTCAACATGTTCACCCCTGTTCCCCCCGACCCAACAAAAATACAGTACACCCTGGAAGATTAACGGCCGGAACCTACTTCCATCACCCATGAAAAGAAAGGAAAATTCCATCTGAACCAAACCTCCAGGGGATTATGTTCCAGCCGTTAATCTTCGGGGGTTGGCCTAGTTCCGCCACAAAAGTGGAACCGCGTTAGTATTTTATGCACTAAGTTACTGGCTCTTTTTTCATACCTATCGGATAGACCCAGTTTACGATGAAACTCCGCAAGCTTAAGATGGAAACTTGAAAATTATGGTCTCTTTCAAACAAAATCTACTATTCCAGGGTGCCTTATTTTTCAGGTTCCATTTAAACAACTTTAGGAGGGTATAAGTAGTGTTTTACTCCAAATGATAAATCCTAGAAGTAGATGGTGCCTTGGCAATCCATCTTGGCTACGTCTCAACGTACACCTTGGAAAATTAAACAGCTAAATCACCTGAAAATCACCTGAAAGAAGAGGAAATCATCTGAAGCAAACCATCTATCTTTTTTTTTGGGGGGGGGGTTCAAAACCATCAATCTTCAGGTGGTATACCCTCCCTGAAACTAACAGTTCGCACCTGCAAAGAAGGCCGGGCCCCAAAATGAAACTATGGCCTTCCAATCATCAATTTTCAGGTGCGAACCTGTTAGTTGCAGGGAGGGCAACAATTCTTCTCATGAACTTAGATTGTGGCGACCGTTCCGTGGTTGGGGAAAAATGTTCCAAAATGGTTGGTAATTTAAAAGATACACCCCCAAAAACTAACATGACAATGGAACATCCCCATTTTCAATAGGAAATAGATCTTCAAATGGTTGATTTTCCATTGTCATGTTAGTTTTCGTGGGGGTATTCCCCAAAATGGTGGTGATTTTAATGGTGATGAATTCCCATCCCATGGGATCTGAATCGCCAGCGAAAGATGTTGTAAATATTCATCAACAGGATTGGAGGAACAGTATCACCTAAAACCCCGGGCCCAAAACATCTACAAATGAAAATGGCAACGATTTTTCAATTGGATGATGGACCCCAAAGCCTTATATGAAAAATGGGCGGAATTCACCATTTCCATCCATTTAAAACTGGTTGTTTAGGGTTCCAAATCTTTATTCTTTATGGAAAAATGGGTGGAAATCACCATTTCCATCCATCCAAAACTGGTTGTTTAGGGTTCCAGTCCCGAAAATCAAAGCCATCAATACCTTTCAGACATTGTCCTGAATAAAGTCTTGGCGCGATCTTCCTCCACTGGACCGTCCCTAAGTGCAAAGACACACGCTGTGGGAACCAAATGGACAAAGGATGATCCCTCCAAAAAGACATGGAAAAAACATCACAAAAACTGTAGAGAGGCAATACATTACAGAGCTATCCCAACCTTTTATCTAAGCTGTCCGAACAGTGTTTTTCATGATTCAATCAGTGTTGGTATAGTCTGGGCGTTCAGTTGCTTGAAGATGCTTCTCGTACTTGGATGTCCAAGTAGAAGTTAGGATCAAAGGTTAGGATCAGTGGGTTCTAACCCCAATGTACCCCATTTATAAGCAGGTTATAACCCAGTGATCCTAACCATTGATCCTAACTTCCAACGGGACATCCAAGTAGACCCTTTGAAGATGGATTTCCTTTTGAACATGATGATATTCCATTAATTACGTTAGCTTACCGGAGGGTAAAGTCATTTCTAACTCAAGACATCTCCATTTTTTTCAAATACTTAGAATCAATGACCTGGCAATTCTGCGAAAACGTGGCCTTTTTGGGCATGGTGACTTTCTAGATTCTAGTTGGTGGTTTCAACCCATTTAAAATATATGCTCGTCATATTGGAAGATTTCCCCAATTTTCGGGATGAAAATTCCCAAAAGTATTTGAACCCACTCTTTTATCCACTCTTTTATCGAGTCGTGCGATGCCAGGGATCGGGCAATATTTGAGAAACGCCACCAACCAGCCACTTATATGACCCTCTTCTCCCTCAAAGACTATGTATGAATCAGTGACGACTCTGTCAACCCCATCTTCATGCCAAGATACTGTACGACTTGGTCCAAGGAGCCGCCTCTCCCAGGCTGGGGGTGGGCGGTAGAAAGTGTGGAAGCGTTTTTTTCCCTGGGAAGCTGATGGTTCCATCCATCTACTTGGAGGATCATCCCAGGATGAAGTAAGTGGTTAATAAATTTAATAACCATGGTGATCGTAAGTTCCCGCCTATGTAGGGTTATTCCCCTTCCCAATGGGCTTTCCATGGCTTATAAATTGGGGTGATCCTAACCACTTACTAATTGGGATGATCCTCCAAGTATAAATCGCTTGTTTTTACCCTCCCTAAAACTAACAGCAAGTTTGCACCTGAAAATAGGCCGAATCCTTCAAAAGGAAAGGAGTAAGTATTCCAACCATCCAGGATTTCAGATGCGATGGATGTTAGTTTCAGGGAGGGGGCAATTGGATGATTTAGACTCTTGAAACCATGGAAAACTGGCTTGGACATCACCATGTCCATCCATTTTAAACTGGTTGGAAATGGAGTTCCAGGTAGAAACATGGTGAAATTCAAGAGCGACATCCACTCGTTTTCAAAAGAAATGCCTGTCAAATTGGATGATTTCCACCTTTTTTGAGGGCAAAGACTCCCGAAAAATCGTAGCAGACCACCACCTTAGTGTGTGTTTCGGGTCCCATCTGTCTTATCTTTCGGCTTATCGAAAAAGAAACGGAAATATGCAGATTCATCCTCAGCAAACTCATGAATATGAATATTCCTGAGCAAGTCCTAGAAACTTAGCAGTTCATACGTTGTGCCCCATGGTAACACCCATCACCTGTCTCTCACGTCGCTGTGGCGCGAAGCACATGCTCTAGGGAACTAACATATCCAACCTGCAAAAAAGGGAAAATCATTGACTCAAAAGTACCTTTGGGAGGGGAATATGTGATCGTTCCTTGGAGGGTATTTGGTGCGCCGTTTTTGGTATCAAGCCCTTCGTTTTTTTTTCAAACTGCGAATGCTTCCAACCTCCAAGAAGTTCCGTCACAAAGTAATGAATCGGTTCCGCCTCGTGAATCAGCCAGGTTGATCCAGGTTGGATGTCTTTTTTGTTGAAATGGCTGGTCAACCTACCCCCCTCAGAAAGACGGGCTTCATAGCCGGCCTTATTATGGGAAACCACTGGATAATAAAGAGCTGATCATAAGGGGGGGTTCGTGAGGGGCCCGGGGTAGGTTGACTAGCCATGAATTCCTTTTTGGCTGGTGTGGTGCGTTTTTTTTGTAATGACCCCTATAGAAAGGGAAGAAAAGATCACGGTAGTACCCAACGGTGTCCAAGTAATTTCAAAACAGACTCCCCCAAACTATGTTTGATGATTTACACACGATTTCAACATGCTCAGAAAGTATTCTTTGCAAAAATCCACCAAAGAAAAACAAAGAAGTTACATCCCCTTTTAAAGACACTTTTGAAGATGATTTTCCTTTTCCCCAGGTGGGACAATTTTCTAAAAGGCAAAATTCACCATGGATCAACGGGGGAATTCCGGGTTCAAAGACCCTCTCATTCCCACGGATTCTAAAAGGGGAATGAATGACCTTTAGACTCTAGACCTACCAAATACAAGAGGTGGATTTTGTCCATGCTTAGATTTGCATCTTCGGTGGTTGGAACATAAAAATTTGTGAAAAAATATGAACTCTCAAATGGTGGTGATTTTAATGGTGATTTTCATCCCATGGGATCCGAATCCGTAAAAAAGTCACTTTTTTAAACAAACACAAGTTTATGAAACTAAAGGTCAGTCAACAAATACAAAGGGGAGTAATCTAGAACTCCAAAGAGCTTCTTTTTTTAAATGTCATTTTAAAGCGTCATTTTTTTTGTGTTGAGTTCCTTTCTCTCGTCCAGCCAACTCATCCAAGCCTGAAACCAAAAAGATGATTTGAAAAAAAAAATGCACGAAAAAAAAAACAACCAAGCTGAAGTTCGAGAAAATAAAATCATCATCTTCTTTTGGGAAACATATATCTCTAGTCAAATTGGAAAAAATATTTCACCAACCTTGAACTGCAACGTCGGCTACCTGGATTTTTCCCTGAAATAGCCGGGGATGGGACCCATAAACCAAAACCCTACGCTATTTTTGGGCCCAGGTCACTCGTGTTTTCGGCCAGCTAGGTTGTTCCTATAGGCATCCATGGGACTTTTGTATATTTAGCAATCCATGGATTCCGTTGGAATTTTTATGGCAAATTTGTAGCTAACTATACACCATACATGGATGGCTGATATATTTTTAGACACCTTTTTTGGTCCCCAACCTGTATCTCATTTCATGAAATTTCTTGTCACTTTGGTTTCTTGTAGGAGATTCGAAAAGTACATCACAGTGTTGTAAAAATCAACCACCATTTTAAAACTGGTGGTGCCTTTTGAATGATGATAGACCCCTAAGATACTGTTGGTTCGGAAACCAACCTATAAAAAAGGTGGCCAAGGACTTCCAGGGTATATATGTGATCTAAATAGACACAAATATATGTATCTCTACACATATAGCATTCAGTGCTCAGTACCTGACCTGGCTAATTTGCCATCATACTGTTGACGGTTCAGAAATCCGGCTAACCAGTGGATATGGTAAATATCCCATTATTCACGACGGGTTTTATACATCCCAGGTGGTTGTTTGGGATTTCTTCCATCAACTAAACATTTTCACCAGGAAATACATCTTCAATCATCTTCAAGGGGTCCATTTTCCATTGCTACGTTAGTTTTACCAGAGGGTATGTAATGCTGTTAATATACGGGGATGATTCATATCCTATCCAGTTATTTTATGTTGTGATCCCGGGTAACAGCCTCCAAGGTGGATGGTCGTAACAGTTATGAAAATTCCCAAAAAAAAACAAATTGAAGGGCATTGTTGTTCACCAGAATTTTCAAGGGGGGGGGTGGTTTAAAATTCATTTTGGGTATCTCATTTTGGGGGAGTTTGGGTTGTTTTTCTTCCCTTTTAGGTATGAATTTCCAATGTGCCAGGGTCGATCAACTCCTGATCTTGGGGATAAACTCATCCCACCTTTAGTAGGAATCCTGATAATTGTCATTATCTAACCCCTACTATAAGAGTGATGATGGGAGTTAATCGACCCGATCACACAAATGAGTCACTTTAGGCTCGAGATTTCCAATCGTTTCACCTCGCCTCCTGATGGTTTGGCAGCTCAATGCCCAAGACCTTTGCCTCGTCACTGGAGCCTTTAAAACAACCTGGCACCAACCGCATCGCACCGTTGACGAATTTTGGGCAAGTGAGTCGGGCAACTTCCAGATATTTTGGGAAGGGAAGTTGTGGTGTGTGAGTTTTTGACATCTGGGCATCTATATATTTTGTACATGTTACATACTGCAATGGTATTATTTCATGGGTGTTGTTTTAAAAAATATAAGTTCAAACTAGTTTGGGAGATAGTTTCAGAACGTCATATCAGATGAAGTCATAGGAGATACAGTAGTAGTTACGAAATGCGGTAATGACAATGGAACACCGTGAAGGTACTGTAAATGACACAAACAGGATTTGCAAGGTTTACGTCCCCCTTAAACATCACAAAAACAGGTGGATTTTCATCCATCCTTTTAAGCCTCTCAGCCGGTGGTGCTTCATCACCCCCCAAAAAAAATAAGGCATGAATCTCTCAAAACTTGTCAAATAGGTCCAAAAAATATCTTGTTACTGTAATTCGTATTCCCGGCTCGGCTGCTACTGAGTTTTTTGGAAAAGTTGTCTTTGAATCGGGTGGTTCAAGATCGGCTGGGATGTATCTATCTATATTGGGTCCTGCCTCAAACAATGGAAAATCAGTGGAAACCGTGAAGATAAAAAGGCGGGGATCCCTTCACAAAAATGAATGGATTACCCCCCGCTGTTACAGGGTTTAGGCACGCGCCAGTATCTATACATCTACATATGCTCATCATTAGCATGTAATCCTGTAAATTAGTAAAACATGAGCGTATACGCCAGTCTCAGGGTGTAATTTCACCAGGGTAGAATAGCCGTGAATTTTCCAACAACAAAATTCGTGACTTTCATGTTCATAAAGCATTCATCATGTTCCGCTCTTCTCGGTCCATGTTTTTCTCCCAAAACAAGAACAAACGCTTCGCCGCTTCGCCGCCTATCAGCTCAACCACATGAGGACTGAGGCCTTCCAAGGGGATTGCATCTAAAAATTATGCATGTGTTTTTTCTTCAATAACCCTTTGATGACTCTTGTTTTTGGTTGGATTTTTTTGTTTTGGCCTTGTTTTGGAGGGTTTCTAATTCACCTGTTCAAGAAATTTTCGGTGGACATTTATGGGATTTGAAACCCTCCGGCGGCGGCAAGCCAGTGGCAATCCTGAAAGGCGCCGCCAAAATTCTCTACTAAAAATGGGTAATCCTTTAGGGAGCATCCCAATAAATATACCCTGGAAGTCCTTGGCCACCATTTTTTAGTCCGGTTGGTTTCCGAATTTCACCACTAGTTTAGTACGGGTTTATCATCTTCTAAAAGGAACCACCATTTTCTTCCAGGGTATACACGTGTTGTGATTCTGTTTTTGATGTGTTTTTCCCAAAAAATGCCATCCTCCACACTCGGGATTAAGTTTTTTTGGATGGGATGATGTTGTTTAAATGTGCGGTTTGGCTTACCAGCTACAAAGTGGATCAGTTGACTAGGACATTGACTAGTACTGAAAGTGAACATGAATCAGTTTGTGGGTGTGTCAGTTAAAATCACGATGTTCTCCCAGCAACTGTTTTTAGTTTTAAATTCAGATTGCAATGTTTTGTTGAATGATATGCCCACCTGTTTTGACACTTTTGCTTGGCTTGATTTCCTTTTTTTCCCAGGAATCAATCCTTTTCTTCCACCGTTAAATCAGGATTTCTGTGAAATCTAGCAGCTTCAAAAACTGGCCTTTCAGATCGTTCCATTGGTTTTTTGAAGGGATGCTTCAGTCAATGTTGGCCCTTGAAACACAATCTAGAGACTCCAAAAATCTAACATATCGCCATCGAAATCCCTCTTGTACACTCAAATCGGACAATCGCCAGAATCCAAGGATAACCCATGGACAAGAAATACATCTTAACATTTGAAACCTTCCATTGTTGAAGTACCCAAAGACTTACAACATAACAATCCTCCTCAA
This sequence comes from Breviolum minutum Mf 1.05b.01, assembly GCA_000507305.1. Taxonomy (NCBI): domain Eukaryota; class Dinophyceae; order Suessiales; family Symbiodiniaceae; genus Breviolum; species Breviolum minutum. The sequence goes on along the minus strand of DF242096.1, from coordinate 53,719 downwards.
CGTTGTATTCCTTCTTGGATGTCCCAGGAAGTTACTAAATGGTTAGTAAGTGGGTTATAACCACCATATACCCCATTTATAAGTAGGTTATAACCCATTTACTAACCATTTACTAACTTCCTGGGACATCCAAGTTGACCATCCCAAAAAAACCGGGGGCCTCTCCCCAGGAGATGATTGAAAACGTGGCTCTCGTTCTCAATGCCTGACCGGACCGACGTGCCCATGGTCGTTGAATGAAGGGAGGGATTGCATCTACAGCCCTGAAAACCAATATTAAATGGTTGAGAAGATGTTTTTTCCTGTTCCAAAAAATGTGATGTTCAGGTTCCAGGTACTATTACACCCCACCTTGAAAACCCCTTTTTCTAGACAACAAAAAGTCGCCCCTAGAAAAGAAAAACTGTGTGCATCATCCATCAAAGTGCACCCCCCCTGGTGACAGATTTTCCGACAAGGGGTAGGGATACAGTTACGGTGATGATTTGGGTTGTCCCCCTTCCCCGTAAGTTCATCAATAGTAAAAGGTTCCTCGCCTACAACAGCACCGATGGTTGTGATGGTTCTTCTGGTCACTATTATTGGGACGGGGGGGCAACAATCCAATCTGGTTGGTGGTTTCAACCCATCTGAAAAATATCTGTCAAATTGGAAATCTTCCCCAATTTTCGGGACGAAAATAAAAAATATTTGAAACCACCACCTAGCAATGGAAAATAGGTAGGCCCTCAAATGACCAAGCGACTTCTTTTGCAATCGATTAGATTTTTCGTGGGCCCAAGGGTTCCGTTGCACACACCTGACTTTAGTACCTCCTTGGAGAAGGGAGAAAAGTTCCTAATTGTTCCGCGCTGTTTCTGCGCTGTTCCGCGCTGTTTTCCCGCTGTTCCGCGCTGTGTCCACCTTGTTTCGCGCTGTTTCTGGGAACAAAGGAAGCGGATTAATATTTAACCCGGGAGGCTTATTATTGATTTGCGGGTATAAGCTACTAGGTAAGACAGCACAGCTTATTAACTTGGACGTTCAGTTCGCAAGACATTCCAAAACCTTTTGGCTATCTCTGATTTCCCGCCACCCTCCATGCCACAGGTCAACGCCACCCCCTGTGCCAGGCAAAACCCTTTAGTTTGGGACCCGTTTTATACTACGGAGACCTTAGACTACCGGGGCCATTCCCAAGATATAATTCCGTTCGAATACACATCATATACACATATTCTTAATACTTTAAAGATAAATCCACCACCAGCAAAAATTCACAAAAACAAATCCTTTTTCCCCCTAAAAACTGGCTCCCTGATATGAAAAAATACCAAAAAAACACCCCAAAACCCCAAGGTGCTTAACCACCGCCCCGTCGCCTTGGGCCACAGGTAAGGCACCTGTCTCATGTGGCATCGTTCTACTCATCGCCTTTCAACGCACGAATGTGGTGACAGCGAAGGGGGTGTGGGTTCAGGTGCCCACCGGACGTTTTTTTACAGCGAGTTTACCCCTGAAAATGGATGGGTTGCAAGACTGAATCATCCTTACCTTTTTTGGGTTTAATTAGGTAACTTTTCAGGGGGCGAAGTCTTAAACTTCAGGGGTGTACCGGAGTCATGGAGGAATCGTCAGGATGATTTGTAGCTTCCGGCAGTTAATCTTCCAGGATGTATATTACCAACCGTAACCCAACCAATGCATTTTTTTCATAACAGGGAGCCTACGAATCGATACGAACTGGGATTCTAGAACCATGAGGAACCGAACCGGAAAGGAACCGTTTAGAAATCGACCCACATAGGAACTGAATCGGGCACTGGGTACGAAACGAACCTGCAGAGTTTTTTGCCCCTGGCGGTCTTGCTTTTGAGCCTGTGTACAGGTCCCCTACAGGCTGAACCCTTAAGATCTCAAAGCCTTTGCTTTTAAAAGATCAGTCTACACGCTCGGTTTGTGGGCCCCTGCTGATGGCTTCCATCTCTGAACCTCACTTTTCGGGGTTGAACTGGAACCCACATCCTCGTTCAACCCCCGACTGATACCTTTCATCTCTGAGCACAACTTTTCGGGGTTGAACTCAAAGCCGAGGTTCAACCCCCCATTGATGGCTTTNGCGCGAACCGAAACGAACCCAAACGAACCAAAGGCTTACTGTCATAAGGGAAATCCCTCAAAATGGCCATAGATTCGCATCAAGTTTGATTCTCCCCCCAAAATGGGGTCCCATTTCATGACCCCTGTGGTTTCAGGAGCACAAGTGCCCCAAGTGTTGTTTTTTCCACCTCCAAGATGCGTCAAATTTTGCAAAGTCAAGACGAAACTTGGGAGACCCAAAAGTTGCTTTTTCTTGGAGGATCATCCCAATCACACTCCGGTAATCTAACATATAGCAATGGAAAATACACCAATTGAAGATGTTTTCCTATTCAAGATGGGGATTTTCCATTGCTATGTTTGTTTACCGGAGGGTAGTAAGTGGTTAGGATCACCCCTAGTTATAAGCCATGGAGTTCGCCCATTTGGAAGGGGAATAACCCTATCTTGAGGGAACTTATGATCACCATGGTTATGAACCACTTACTAACTGGGATGATCCTCCAAGCTGAAAGGGACATCAAAGGTCGACTGAAAGCATTGCGAACATGATTTGTGCTCGGGAGGTTTTTGTCTGTCAAAATCCACGATTCCAAGATTTGTACATCTTTTCGTTGAATCGAACCCCTGAAATGAGTAACCTAGTTGGTGGTTTTTCACCACCCACTTGAAAAATATTCGCTACTCAAATTGGATCCTTTCCCCAATTTTCGGGGTAAAAATAAAAGATTCTTGAAACCACCACCTTCTTCCTGTAATTCCTAAACCTGAATTCTTCAATCATCTTGGTTTTTCCAGGGGAGTTTCAGCTTGAAACATATACTCCCTTACAGTCACCCACCCTCCCAAACCCCAACCTTGATGGCGACATCATACTTGGTACTGCGGTGCTTGGCGGCCTTGGGCAACCAACACACGTAAGCGAAAAAGATCGTTAGGACCAAGCAAGGCCGCAATGTCTTCTTGGGTTCACTTCTTGAAAGTGAGGTGGTGACATTTCACCAGATAGATCTTATAAGTTGCTTGTTCGCTTGAAATTCAAAATGACCAGTTAAATCCTGAAGAAATATGAATCAACTTGAATCAACTACAATCTACAAATCTACAAAAAAAATGGTGAGAAAATTCAGGACAAATATTTTCACTAGCCAGGGACAGGGGAGATGATCAATCATCCCTATCTGTGCCTCCGTTCATAGCTTAGTGGAACTCTCCAAGGTGGGATTCGCCACAGAAATTTGCCGTGGAATCCGTGGAGGTCGGGATCTTTTTGGTTGTCCAAAATGTTTACCCTCCAGAAAACATCAGAAAACTAACTGATCCCACCTTGGGAAGTTCGGAACATCATCTTCAAAAGTGACTTTTTGATGGGATATGTTAGTTCCCAGGAGGGCAGATCATTCTCCGGCAAATTGCCGGCGCAAAAACTCGGTGTGATTTTTTTGGGCTGAGCCTTTGTTCATGCTCCGAAATGCACCTCACCATAATGGCAATGTCGAAATCAAAACCTTTTTTGCTGGACCGTAGTTTTGAGGACTTGGGGACATGTTTCGACATGGGATTATCCCTCGGCTTAGATGAAGGTGATTGGAAAAAGTGAAGCAACAAAAAAAAATATTTCTACTGTTGATGGTTCAGTAAATCTGGCCAGCCAGTTGATAGGCTAGTTTTCCCATTATGTACACGTTCTTATACATCCCAGGTGGTTGTTTGGGATTTCTTCCATCAACAGCACCAAATGTTTGGTGATGTTTGTTTGTCCATTCTGTGTCTTCTTCATTTACCAAAACTTCCATCCCAACAAAAAACTCAAGGATAAAAAATGCTGGAAAAATAAAAACACCTTTCAGCAAGTTAACATGGCAGCCTGGATAGTCCACCTGTTTCAACCACGGGCGAAAAAACCGCAACAAAGGACAGATGGGTCCCCATTTTCTCCCCATGATTTCAGGTGATTTTCCCAGGTTTCTCAGGTTTTTTCGGGGTGTTTTTGTTTTTTTGTGACAAAATCCCATGGTCCGGATTCATGTATGGTTTATTAACCCCATGGGACTGGTGTATTTACCTACTAATGTACCATACAAATCGACCAAACGTAGCTAAATATACCAGTCCCATGGATCCTATGGGTACTACATCTACCCCCCACCCAGGATGCCAGTTGCAAATAAAGGTGTTCAAAGGGAAAAACCCTACTAAAAATGTCATAACCCTGGTGGTGACTGTTACTGGTTGGGGGGTGGACCCTTTAAAAAAGTCATCTTTCCGGAACCCTAATTGGATCGGTCGGGACCAAAAGTTGCCACCCATAAAACATCCGTCAATGATGACGGCAAAAGGGGTTTCCCCAATCCGAAAAAGCTTCATCTACAACCCCGGAAATTTAACATTTTCGCCCCTGAAAAATAAAGGTTGGAAGATGATCCTTTCCTTTTGGGATTGCCTATTTTTAGGGGCTATGTTAAATTTCCGGGGTGTACTTGGTGATTTCAACGAAACCCATCTGAAAAATATGCGCAAGTCAAATAGAATCATTCTTGGTGAATTCGGTTGGGTTGGTTTTGGAATGGGTTTTTCTGGTTGCTGGTTGAACCACCCATCTGAAAAAATATGCTATATAGTTAAAATGGGTGAACATCTTCCCCAATTTTGTGGCATGAAAATACCCCCAAAAAAATCGTTGAAACAAGCACCACCATAGATAATTGACGTTAACTAGTATTAAGGCAAACCATCCGCTTATCAGGTGCTAAAAAAAAGGTCGTTTCAGACCATACCTTGGGGGAAAAGGTCCCCTCGGATCCCAGACAAAGACCACGGAGCAGGCTCCCCGCCCCAGTGGCTCCGTAGAGACCTGAAAAGTTGGACGATGAAGCATCTATCTATCTAAATCTTTTAACGGTTCGAAAACCCCGGGGTTGTTGTAGGTTTGTAGTATATATGGATGTTTCCGAAAATAGTGGTATCCCCAAATCATCCATCTTAATAGGGTTTTCCATTATAAACCATCCATTTTGGGGTACCACTATTTTGGAAACACCCATCTAAATCTTAAACGGTTCGAAAACCCCCGGGGGTCTTGTACGTTCGTTGTATGTAGATTGATATCTTACAGATGTATGTGTATAAAAAGTACCCTCTGGTAAACTAACATAGCAATGGATTATCCCCATGTTCAATAGGAAAAACATCTTCAAAGGGTCCATTGTTCATTGTAATGTTAGTTTACCGGAGTATATATGTTATATCATGTATGGAATAGTACCAGGAATGTAGCTTGTAAAGCCAATATGAGTAGATAAAGCATATATGGAGCATCTGGGTACAATATGTATTCGACCCTCCCTGAAACTAACGCCCCCGAAAATGGATGCTTGGAAGACTACTTTCCTAGGCCTATGTTCAGGTGCTATGTGGCTATGTTAGTTTTAGAGAGGGTAACATATGGTAACATATTTTCATTGCTATTTCATTTTCCTATTCTGGCCAAATTATACAGTAATGAATTTCACCAACCTGGATTCTTCTGAACTAAGAGGTCCTTTACTAAACCACCATTTGGGGGCCCAAAACTCGTGTCTTTTCACCCTACATGGATTCCATCCAAGTCGGCCAAAGGCGAAAGTGTTGTAGAAAATTGGTGGTGCTTCATCTATTGAAGGACATATCATATCCATATAGGCATATCCTCAAATAGGCCTAAGGATGTTTCAGATCTAAATTTGATGATCATCAACTTGTTTCATTGCAAATGACTTTAACTATATATCGGAGAAACAAAAGTTAAGTACCAGAAATCATTCTTAAAAAGCGATTGAGGTAAACATGTAACATTGACTAAATTATTGGAACATCCCAGCACGATTTACATGTACATTTTCAGTTGGTCTTTCGTATCTGCGTGTCCAAGGGTCTTCAAACACCCAAGTCATTGGTTTAAACTGTGTTCGGCAATAAATTCCTGATTCTTTTGATTAATGCCCTAAGGATCCAGGTATGTCCTAAGAAAGGGATTAACCCTACAATCCTATTGTGGGGATGGGATTGAGACCATCAAACCTACTCTAGGGAAGGGTATGGATCCTTAGGGATGATCAAACAGTCTCATGTGGTTAAATTCACGATTCTACTACCCCTACGTCAGAAGGGAAATTGGAGCAGTGACCAAGGCCCCCTTCGTTATTTGCTGTATATTGGGGGATCACAAACTACCCAGTTATATACTGATTATAATAATCTGGTTGGTGGTTTCAACCCATTTGAAAAATATGCTCGTCAAATTGGAAATCTTCCCCAAATAGGGGTGAAAATATAAAAAAAAAATGAGTTGCCACCACCAAGTAAGCCATTTTTTCATGGTTCATGTCAGTCTGCCCCGGGGCTTTTGTTTTTCACGTTTTTCGCGTTAGAAATCGCGCAACACCAAACCGAAAAGAAGCAGCGCCATCCCGATGTGAATGATGATTTTTTGTTTCCGCTCTTCGGAAATGTCGGATCCGGGGAAAAAAAACACACCGACCAGGTCATATTGTTAGTTTGCTGGAGGGTAATTCAACCGAAATCTACTTTTTGGTAAATCCTTAAACTCCTCATGCACCAGAAAAAGTCTCAACCAGGTGATTCAAACCGAAACCTTTTGATGGATACCTATCATCGGAGGTCACCAAAAGCAAAACCCGTTGAAATCGGTCTTTCTAAGAAGCAAACCATCCCCAAAAAAAGTCACGTAAAATCGCAGGCAGTTTGGGGGGTCCATTATCACGGGGTCCGGTCTTGTCGGATCCTGGCCTGAAACTCCTCCAAAGACTTGGGTCTTGGCTGCTTCAGTGCACGAAACGTATGGTGGCCTCCGCCCGTTTGGGACGACTGGATGCGAAACGCCCGGGGGTTTGGTGCGATTACGGGGGTGACGATTTCTCTGGGTTTGGTGCAGGTAAAAATTTCAAAAGCGCATTCCTCGATATCGAAAAGTTTTCCAATGCCTATGGCCTAGATGTTTTTGAGCTCGGAAGTTTTTTACTGTATGTGGCTGAGGGATGCTGCGGAGATATGTCATACACATGTTACATATGCAGGAGGGTAATTTCTCCAAATGCAGTGACATGATCAGGGAATCGCATCTTATTTGTGCTTTAAAAAAAACGAAAATTTCAGAATCATACCTACTCAAGCTAGATACCATCAAGACTCAAGACCCTCCAAATCCAGCAACCACATCCTCTTGACAAGACAAATGGAATCATACTGTTGATGGAAGAAATCCTGCACCACCTGGTATGTATGAAACCCTGTGAATAATGGGATATTTGCCATATCAACTGGTGCAGGATGTCTTCCATCAACAGTATTTCAAGAAAGTATGTTTGGCTGAAAAACTTTGGCCCATTGTTGGGTGATGAGTCAATGAGACTCCAAACTCCAAATCAAATCTCTGACGACGCTACCGCCTGTACGAAACAATTTTTGATGCATCGCATCAATGAAAACATGACTGAAATGCAGGAACCTTCTTCATGGCACATGATTCAGCTTGGACGCTTGGACGAAAAAGTTGGATCATTCCACGAAAAATACCTAGAACCCAAATGGGGCGGGCCCCGTGTTTTGATTGGAAGTTCGGCTTTGTTTTGGGGGTTGACCTTCCAAAAATAGAGGCCATTGGGGCTCTAGATATATATGCCATGAAATCCTGTTTTTTGTTCAGCTTCCGAGATCCTGAGATTTAAAAATGGCTTGCAAAAACAGTATGACATAAGGGTAGATAGACAACCAGCGTTTGGGCATTACTTGTTATACACTCCTGAAGTTTAAGCGTGAATCCCATTGAAAAAAGGCCCAATCCCAAAAGGGAAGACTTGCCTGAACCAACCATCTTTTTTCTAGGGCTATCTTGAACTTTCGGGGAGTAAACATTATGAAATGTTTTTAACTATAGAATGCCTGTCATAGCCCGCATTAACATCCTGATCATAATCCGTACCGTATCAGTATCAATCCCTTTTAACAACAGCCAGAACAACGAGAGCAAACAAGCAATAACAACAACAAAACAAAACAACAACAAACAAACAAACCAAACCAAAGCAAAACAAACCAACCAACCAATAAACAAACAAAAAACAAACAAACAAACAAACAAACAGACAAACAGACAAACAGACAAACAGACAAACAGACAAACAGACAAACAGACAAACAGACAAACAGACAAACAGACAAACAGACAAACAATCAAACAAACAAACAAACAGACAGTCAAACAGTCAAACAACCAAACAACCTAACGACCTAACGACCTAACGACTAAACGACCAAACGACCAAACAACCAGACTACCTAACAAACCAAACTAACCAACCAAACAGACCAAAGCGGAACAAAACAAGACAACAAAGACAAAAAAAACAGCAGCAGCAGCAACAACAACAACAACAACAACGACGACGACAACCACAACAACAACAACAACAACAACAACAACAACAACAACAACAACAACAACACACAACAACCACACAACAACCACAACAACAACCACAACCACAACCACAACCACAACAACAACAACAACAAGGTACGAACAAAAACTGCAGCCACAACCTTTCCACCACAACCCGCTCTCCACGACGACTTCTTCCGGGCCTGCACTCAGTGCATGACCTTGACAGCCTGCTGATAGTAAGGAAGTCCCCGAAGAATCGTGTTGTGACCCCTTGCTTGTAAATGGGGGTGATCCTAACTAACTGGGATGATCCTCCAAGATGGCCTTGAAATTCAAGTACGATGAATCAGGAATGCATCAACAAAAAACTTGGCTCAGGTGTGCTTAATGGGAAGCCTGCGGGTAGCTCCAAGTCGCTTCCTATTATGGTTCGAGATTTTTGGTACCCCTTGCAAGCACCACCTATTTTTTTGTTTTGGAGGAACATGGAAATCTTACTTTTCAAGATGACGCTTTTGAAAAATTAACTACCAGCTCATCCAAAATGTTGGTGGTGTTGTTTGCCCATGAAACAAATACATGATCACTTGGAGTTTAACATAGCCCCAAACTTTAACAGCTAACCATTAAAAAAAGCCGTTCCTTTTGGGAAGATAAGCCGTTCCTTTTGGGAAGATAAGTGTTACAAGAGCGAGCTCTTAAACTTTCAGGCCGCTGCTCTTCCAGACTTTTATTGTGGTTCAGGTGTTGCTCCCTTTGTTTGGGATGCTCATGGAGGGTTTCAAAAATTAACCCATGTGGTTTGGGATGACCAACTGTGGTTTCAAACGATCGTTTGGATCGTTTGTTAGGTCACTGGATGATTCATAACCCTGGTAGATGCTAGAGAAAAAACACTCATCAATGGATACTGAAATGATGCGTGCCTTGGAAAGGAAAGGTAGTTCCTTTCAAGAATTTGCTTGCTTTTAAGGTACCTTCCACTCTTCCTGTTTAAGTTTCAAGAAGAATTACACCCCCTGAAATTCAAAATAGATATCCAAAATATCCACACTTGAAAGGAGTTAGACTTCCTGAAACTAATAATTTGCACCTGACAGGAAGCTACCGCAAAAGGAAAAGGAAACTAATCTTCCAACCATCCAATTTTCAGGTGCGAAAATGTTAGTTTCAGGGAGGGTACCTTGTCCAATCTAGGGATTCTTGTCCTAGTCATGTTTTCCAGGGTCTACCTTTCCTCTGAAACAGCGCTTCTACCTACAAGATCCTTCACTGGTGCTTTAGAAGTGAAGGGATACTGACCACTGATACGAAAAAGTACCTCCAAAATCATTGGTTGTGAGTTGTGAAGGACGTAATTTCTCATTTTGCTCACTTCTTGCAGTCGTGAATGTTGAATGTAAAGATGTTCAAGCCAACCATACTATGATATTCTTGAATGAATGCTGCCAAAAAAAAATCGGGCGAACAACAACAACCAATGAGTTCAACAAGTTCCAACAACAACGACAACAACAACAACAACAACCACGACCACAACCACGACCACAACCACAACCACAACCACAACTACAACTACAACTACAACAACAAAACCACCTTTCCCCGGAAACAAGAAAAAAAACAACCAAGCAACGAAGAACGGCGGATGACGGCAAGAGCGATGTCACCAATGTGCCTCGGAAACCAATCCAACAAAATGATGGGAATTTAGTACAAGGTGTGCCCCGAGCCGATCCTGAAAAAAATGGAGTTATGGGGCTCCTCTCAAAAGTAAGGTTATAACCCAAGTGACCCACTTATAAGGCCATTTAAAGGGGCCCCATAACTCCATAGATTAAAAAAAGAACCCAAAAAAATAAGAGGGGATTAGAATCTCCAGCTTCAAAACATGACTATTTTTTGGTGGAGAAAGTGGTTGGCAACCGTGGTTCATAAGTCCCCGGCCCCTGGGGGTGTTCCCCTAAATGGCTTACAATTAAATGGGAAGGATCCTAACCACTTACGTGGACCCGTCCTGGGATGAGTCTCCAAGTAGCCAGCTGACAAGTAGTTCATAAGTCTGATTCAGTATGATGCCATGCCAGTGTTTCCTAGTAAAAGACCGTCAAAAAATGGTGGATTCTTTCCACCCTGCTACGTTTACCAGACATTTTAGCCTGCTTGTTAACGACTTGCACCCCACCCCCACCCCAAAAAAAAGGGAACCTAAAAGAAAAAAACAAAATTCCCCCCCAAAAAAAAAAGAAACAAAAAACGACTTTTTACTTCCAAGGATCTATCCTTATATCTACTCAGGCCCCCCCCGAATTCAATCCTTCTCCGTCACTCCCCAGTTGAACGGTACGGTGTACGGTCCCATCGAAACGTCTTCCGTTGTTGCTGGGAAAAGCATCAACTCGGAAAGGGGTGGGTCAGAATTCTGGAAGATGTGTTTTGCTAAGGCTACTTCTAAAAAACAAAGTGCTTCATGAGAAATTTCGGAGGCACCCCCCCACACACACCAAATTTAAACGTGGAAGCTGAGAATAATGGCTTTAAAAACATGAGCATATGAAATCTAGATGAAATAAATGAAAGACATCTTGAGAGTGAAATCATTAAAAAAGTGCACTGCCACAGCGGGCCGGCCTCCTTATTTTTCAGGTGAACCATCTTAAATTTCTGGGAGATATATATATATATATATCTGATGAAGGGGTTTGGACTGCCTTCCGGGAAAAAAAGCACCACATGGACCTTCCTTCAAAGGACGAGACTTCATCCCATGACGAATCACGAATCCTATAACAGTAACAGTAACGAGGAAAAAGGTATACCCTGGGCTTCCACCACCGTAAAAATAATGGTTGACCCAATTTCGATGATTAAAACCCTTAGGGTTCAGCAATGGTGGTTATGTTAGCACCCATTGTTTCAATGGTGGTTGGAATCCTAGGGTATAATTACCCTCCCTGAAAGTAACAGCCATCGCACCTGAAAATGGATGGTTGGAAGATGATCCTTTCCTTTTGGGTCAAATTGCCTATTTTCAGGGGACGAGCTGTCATATTAGTTTTAGGGAGGGTTAAAAAAAATCAAACATCCTGGTGGGGAGTGGAATCTTGGGAAGGGGGGGAAGAAAATCCAAACACAGCACGAATCCTACTTGGAGGATCATCCCGATTTAGTAAGTGGTGAATAACCATGGTGATCGTAAGTTCCCTCAAGATAGGGTTATTCCCCTTCCAAATGGGCTAAATTAAATGGCTTATAAATAGGGGTGATCCTAACCACTTACATCCATTGGGATGATCCTCCAAGTAGTCCCATATTCTTTACCTTAATGGTTGGCTGTTTCAACGTACTTTTCCCAAATGATATCGTAGGATTTTGGAGCTTCCAAAAAATGAAGGTGAGCCCATAGAAACCCATGGGACTGGTATATTTGAGTTGCCACCACCTAGGAATCCTACCCATCTTCCCCCCAACCTTAATCCAAGTTTCCGCATCGCGGCGTGGCCGTCACCGCCATAATTTCTCGTCTTTTGGCCGTCGTGTTTGGCCGTGGGGAACTTTCTCGGTGAAGCTTGATTTTTTTGCTTGTATTTTTTTTACAACAGGTATATACATCGATCCTTATTCTAAGGCGAGCCTTATGGACTATGATATTAATTAGGTGATATTAGATATGTGTTTCTTAGTTGGCTTCAACCAAAAAAACAAGTCTTGACACAGCCTTGGTCATGTATCCAAAAAAATGATCGAATCACCCACGCCCTTGCAGGGTTAGGGCCTTGAAACCCCCCGAAAACTGGCTGAAAACCTGCAAAAGACCTCTTGGAAGAGGAAAAAACACATCGACTCAAACCACCTATTTTTGGGGGTTTCAATTTTCGTTTTCAGGGATGGCTAGCAAATGTCTATTTTCCTGAGATTTGGACAATTTTTGCAGTTGGTCTCCGGTTCAAAGGTTGTTGCGCATGGGCTGATTTTGTTGTGACCCTTTTTTCAGGCTATCCTGCTATTTGGAGCCACGATTCAGAAGCCGAAACTTTTGGCAACAAACGTTGCGTGTTTTTTTTGCATGCAATTTTTCTGGAAAGCTACGTGGATTGAAATGATGGATTTGATTTTATCAAAAAACGACATCCTTAAACCATGCCCCCAAATTCATGGTTGGAATCCTAGATATTAGATAAACTTAACCATAAAGTCCCCCCATTTTTGCATCTTCCCCTTATTTTGGTAACCCGAATTTTGGGTCACCGACTCATCTTCATGAAACTCGGACCAAAGCCAAGCGCTCTTTGGCGAGGCCAGCTAACAGAAAACCCTCAGAGAAATTGTCTCCACTCGTGTTGTTGCACTTGGGGGCTCCTCCTGAAATCTCTTGATGTAGACATCATCGCGATGCAACAAGGGGTGCAGCCCATGTCATGATGTTGTTGCCTGGCAAAAGACAAGTTGTAATTCCTGAGATGTGCCGAATCTGCGATGGTTTTGGGAAAAAAAAGCAAAAAAAGTACAATAGTCCTTCGTCAAGTGGTGATTTTTTCATTGTGTGCTCTTCATTCCCTAGTAGAAAACAAGGATCCAAAGATCATTTTGAAAAAAAAATAGAAAATGAAATCCAAGAAAGTAAGGGGCATAGTTCAAACTCAGCTGCACATAGACAGTTTTACCAAAGCATTTTTTATATGAAGGGGTTGGTTCGCCCTAAGTCTATGTGCAGCCAAGGGTATTTGAACAAAAAAAATCCAAGAGACTGAGTTTCCTCATCTAAATATTGAGGATTGCCCCAAACCATTGCGATCTCATTCAAATTTTGTACCTTTCCTCCAGCAGGTTTCCCTACATACGGCCGCAAACCCATGAAACGATTGATGTCGCTCATGCGAATGCGTTTCTGGGTGGATAACCAGCTGTCATTGGCGTATAAGGCCTGAATCAACAGGGTTTCAATCAGGTTCGGGCCTCGGGGTGCTTCTTGTGTTGGGTGCTTTCCAATACTTGGAGGATCATCCCAGTTAGTAAGTGGTTAGGATCACCCCTATTTATAAGCCATGGATAGCCCATTTGGAAGGGGAATAACCCTACATAGGGAACTTACTAACCATGGTTATTAACCACTTACTAACTGGGATGATCCTCCAAGAAGGGGTGATTCTTGTGTTGGGAATTTTTCCAATAGGAATCTCCAATTTTCCAGGAAGGTTATATTTCAGGTGTTCGGGGGTGTATACTCAGCATAAACCCTCATGTTCAGGTTTCCAGGTAAAAGTTTGTTGAAAGTGTGAATGAGCAATGGCCACATTGAACCCTGACATTGAAACATGAGTTCTACTGATTGGTGAAAAGGTTCCGGGATCCTGAATTGTTATGGTTTATGAAAGAATCCCTTCAAAAGACTGGAAAGTAGTTCATCCCTTATATACAGCAAATCACCAGGGGCCCTTGGTGACTGCTGATGTGTTTCTTTGTTGGGTTTCGCTGTTTTTGGGACTTGGCAATTTTTCATAAATATACAAAGCCAAGGGAAGCCGGAACATCTTCGGATCTAGATACGTATCAGGTGATGTTGTTTCCCAACCTATCCAAAAATTGATACAGGTTGGGTCCAAACATCAGTTCTATGAAAATTACATGATAAAGGTCCTGTATAGCAAGATACGGTTGATGGAAGAAATCCGGCAAACCACCTGACAAGTATGAAACCCTGTAAAGCATAAGGTAAAGTATATACCAATCTCAACTGGTGAACGCCGGATTTCTGAACCATCAACAGTAGTACTGCTTATTTTCCCACTGTTACCACTTTTTGGGCAAACCTCAAGATACAGCATAGGCATAAACCTCAGGTTTCACACAAATCAGTTCCCAGTTTCCCAGATCCAAACTGGTATCAGTTCCCACCCTATCAGTATAGCTTTTTGTTGTTCATGGAACAACCTCCCTCCACAAATTTTCACGCCCAACCACCAGTGATCAAGATTGATTCTGGAGCTTTTTGTCAGACTCCCTCCCAAATCAGCTACTACTTTGAGTATCCCAAGTTGCAAGAAAAAAAAAGTCAATTCAAACAGTATCCGAAACAAGATTCAAAGTATCTAAGAAAACTCCAACATACCCCGGGAACATACCCCAGACCCTCAACCACTTGTTTGTGAAGGAAATCCTTTCATATTGTATTTGGGGTACCTAGGGTAAAAGACCAAACTCCAGGTGATTCAAACCGTACCCCTTTTGATCCCTTAGTTGGAGGTCACACCAAAAATCCTTCGAAGGGGTCATTGCATCATCCCAAAAAGGTCACGTTTTTATATACCTGGTATATAAGCGGTATACACTGCCAATTGGGTGATTAGATGCTACCTACCAACCGAGCCTTCTGGAATTAGGCCATCCGAAAAGGAAAGTGGTTTTCCCCAACCATCCATTTTCAGGTGTTATTCGTTAGTTTCAGGGAAGGTGCTGCCCCCAAAGTCTCCCCACTTTTTTGAGCAGCTAACTTGTCCCCAAAGTTCTCCCCAACCAATTATAGGCATCTAAGGACACCAAGGGATCATTAACCGATAAATCTTTTATAAAAAAATATGAGACGTATCAGTTTTCAAAAACAATTTGTTTTAAGATGATGATTCCTTTTTTCCACTGGTGGGAAATATATGTGAGTTTTCCTGAAATCTAAAAAGACGTCGTCTTCACCCTGTTTTTTCCTTCCTCGGTACTACGCTTACGCCCAACAAAACGCCTCGTTGCGCGCTTGGAATCCCCAGGTGCGTGAAGGAGTTGGAGGATACTTGGCCAAGGCCCGGTCAAAGGTATCCCTCAACGACCAGCAAATTGACGTTCGGTTTTTACACCGCCCAAGGGCCAAAAAAAAACTCGAATCAAAGGTGGTTCAAAATCATGGCAATCTGAGGGGGGACCCCCCGCCCCAATGCCACCAAGAAATAAGGTCCCAATAAGGCCAGCCAGGGAGAATGGTGGTTAAGAATCCTTTCATGAGGCCTTATTTCTTGTAAAGGGTGGCATTGGCGGCACCCCCTTAGATTCACATCAAAAAACGGTGGGGTAGCTAAAACTACCTTACAAAACGGAAAAAAGGAAATGACATCTGAAATAGATGCTAGTAGATTTTGTTGACTCATCTCATATTTTTTTGGGTTCCATAGGGTATCCAGATCGTATCGTTGACCTGAGTAGCTTCCCATGAACATTCTCTGCTATGTCACTAGTACTATTTGCATTGGGTTTTTGATAGAAGCAATCAATCAGAAAATGGCAGTGATAACATTCCATTGGTACAGAGTCATTCCATGATTGCAACCATCTTGTAACTACATCGTAAACTTAGATTTGCTCAAGGTGCTTGGAAAAAAATGATTAAAAAAAAAGTCCCCAAATGGTGGCTTTAAGATGGTTTAATGGTGATTTAATTACCATGGTAGAATCCGAAAAAAAATCATCTTTAAACAAGCAAAAGTACCAAAACAGGGGTAGTTTCAGATACTCTCAGCTCCTCCCTTCCGTTTGGACACCACCAAAACGAATGAAATGCTCTCACTGCCACCCTTCCAAACCAGATTTTTTAGGTGTTTTTTCCACTACTTCCAACACTCCAAAAAATTGAACGGAAAAAAACCGTGAAAACTCATGAATGTCCCCTAAAAAAGGGGAGGACATGTAGTTTTCCAACCAGGGGAAAACGTTAGGTTTTCCGGGGAGTAACTAGTTGAGATAAAGAACCTCATTGCCAAGTCATACAGCTTCAGGTTTGGAGTGAAAAATCACTTCTGAAGGCAACACAAACCAACCAACCAAAAAAACAAACAACAAGGATTTGCTTCATTTGGAGAACCGGGGTTTTCTGAAATTTCCATTTCAGAACTTTGGAGTTCCACAGTTTTTTCCCCAATTGGTGGTTGTCTCTTCAAAGTCGTGAGGCCTGTCTTCTTTGCTTGCACTCACCAGCAGATTGGACAGTTTTGGGCTTGCTTTGCTCCCTCCACCACCCATCACGTATAGCGCCGCTGAAAGTCAAGTTTTCATCAACGTTTTGGCAAAATATCCCCCACTGTGAAAGCAAAGAATGGAACGATGTGGCTGCTGGGTGTTGAAGTAAGGGCTACCAAGAGGATCGTGTTCCTACAATAAAGATCAAAAAAGGCGTATCATACTTACTCTCAATACAAGTATATAATGACTCTCAACAAATGGTCAACTGGTGGTTGATATTGTTTATGGTTTAAAACATATGTCCCCACCTGCTTTGCTAAATATATGCGTATTCCCACTAAACATATCGAAATTTCCTCCCCAAGCCAAGCGCAAAAAGACATCTGAAACTACGCGCGAGTCAAATGGCGCGAAAACTCGTTCCCGTGTTTTTTTTTGGCGACTTAAAAAAAAACTTCCAAAAATGTGAACGAAAAAGCATCATACACCTCCGCCCCCCCAAAAAAAAACGAACATAGCGCCTGCAAATGATGAGTGGTTGGGAGACTACACTAGACTCCTTTTTTGGGGGGAAGGCTTCTGTTAGGTTTTTAGGGAGGGTAAAATCTTTGCGAACTACCAGCTAAGTCGTCAAAAATCGTCACAAAATTTTGAGCCATCCAGACGGGCGGTTGGGGTGAAATGTGAAGAGCCAGGATGATGGTTTTGTCAAAAACCATTCCCACCAAAGGGACACTGATTTTAAATGACTAGGTGGTCCCTGGTGGTAAAAAGTATGCACATCAAACATGGGAAACAATTTTCTTGAAGATTGCGGGGTGGAAAACAAAAAACACAGTTGTAAAAAGAACATCACATAGTGCACTGTGACAGTCAAAAACAATGGTTGATGATCCCAGATAGCACAAAAATGGATCAGTTGGATGATCATCGGTTCTTGAATCTAGTGGGTCTACAAACCTCCACCTTCATAAATATGCCAAGAAGCTAATGCAAGATGCTCATTTGGCGCACTATGGTTCATGTTAAAGGGACCGGACATGTTTTGTTTCCCTTGAATCATGAAACTGACATGGTGAAACTGTTTATGGGCTCTGAAATCATCCCCAATAAATCTGGGCAAATGGCCTACTACGATAAACCAACCCACTACAAGTGGTAAAGGTCATTTCAAAACAGGCACCGAAACAGCTCAGTTTTTGTAGGCTTGCATGGTGAGTTCAGAGCCATGTGTTTTTTGTCAACAAAAAAACACGTGAGCAATGGCAACAACAACCGACAGCATCCTTATAATGGCTGATTACAATCTCCATATATCTGGGTATAGTACAATCCCCGATATAAAACAACACCATTGCGCTTATCAAGTCAATTTGTGCGGTCCATTTCAACATTTAAGCAGCACAGAAACTGGATCAATTCGGTGGCTCTTTTGACTTATCCATTTCAAACGGTGTAAGTTTGTGTGTGTTCAGTAATAAGAATTACCCCAATCCTCCAAAAAAGCAAAACTTTCCCGAACAATATGAAAACACTTTCCCCAAAATACCAAAAACTGACGCACAGTGCCACTTTTCCTTTTCCATTTTCAAAGAAACAGCACAATAAACAACACACGTTTCCATTTTCACATGAAAAAGAAACACAAAAAATGATGATGATGATGATGATGATGATGATGATGATGATGATGATGATGATGATGATAACAATAATAATAGATAATAATGACTACTTATAATAATCATCATCATAATAATAGATATTACTAATAATAATCATCATAATAATAATAATGATTGATAATAATAATCATCACCACCATAATAATAATAATAATAATAATGATAATAATAATAATATTAATAAGACAACTACCCACGTTTTTCCACCACCCATCCAACGAATCCAACGTTTCTTCATTGAAAAAAATCCACCCCAAAATCCCCCCGGTGCCAATCCCCAGGTTTCCCCGACCGATCCAACCCGAAGACAAAGCGGCGCTGCAATAACGTTCCGCATTGGGCCTCGGTTCCACGACACTCACTCATCGTCGTTTGAGAAGCCCCCAAAACCGGGAGTTGAGCCTAGTGACAACTCCCCAAAACTAACATTACGCTGGCTGGAATATCCCCATGTTCAATAGGAAATACATTTTCCAAGGGCAGGAGGCCGGGGGCCCTGAAAGGAAACTCATCTTCGAACCCAGTTTGCAGTGTTTCAGGTGCGAAAATGTTGGTTTCAGGGAGGGTAAGCCCCCCTGGTTGGTTGAGAGACTCGGCCAACAAAAACCTTGAAATGAATTCCGAAATCTGCGAGAGGCACGTTCACAGAAAATGTCTGGGCCAATAAAACCCATGGCAACCGGTTGGGAATTCCCCCAAAAAAAATGGTCCACCATGGCAGACATAAAGAAGGATCTTTTTTGTGACAAGAAACATTTTGATGCATATGTTTTAATGATGGCATGGCACAGAAATCCCATAAATAACATGGTAAAATGACTATACACTATGTGTATCATGGATGTATCTAATAGATGATGTATATATATATATAATTTGCCCAGATGCATTAAAATCTGCCCGGGAGGCTTTTTTCAGAATTCTTCAGGTGACAATTGATCTTGTTGGTGTTTAATTGCCACCCAAGTTGTAAACTATCAGCATCAAAATGGTTTTGAAAATCTTCTCTAAAACCATTCTTCCTTAGGTCTAAGGCTTCATCTTTGGGAGGATTTGTGCATGGTCAAATCTTAGGAAGCCTCATGAACACGAAAAGAGTCTTCAGGGGAGAATGTCTGTTGCATGTGCGGAAAAAAAAATGCCAGGTGCTCCATTTACTATCCAAGCCAATGGGCAATCGCCACCCGTTTTGGGAAAAAAGATGTGCAAGTAAAAACTTAAATCATCTCTTCAATGTTTGGCGTGAAAATTTAAAGAAAAAAATTGAAACCACCACCTGGAAAACATACAATGTCCCCTCAAAAGGGGCCGTCTTGAAAGGGAAATGTCATCTTCCAACCAGCATGATTCAGGGGACGGCATAATTCATGTGCCATGCCATTTCCTCATTTGGTAAAATGTCGTCCAACATGTTGCCCTTACTGTGGAGTTGCGAGGAGAAAAACTTTATACACCCCAGATTTTTAAGATAGATACCAAAAATGGTCATATTTAAAGCCGGAGTCACCGAACCAAGTTTTCCAGTGTTTTGTTGGTGCGAAAACTGTTAGTTTCAGTGAGGGTGCTTTTTGTTATCTCTCAACTTGCTGTCCCCTTAAGGCATGCAAAAATCTCCCTGAAACGAACAGTAAGTTTTTGTTACCCCTAAAAAGTAGGGGCGATTTCCTTAAAGGAAGTAATATACATCTGAACCAACCATCCAGGATTGCTGCTTAGTTTCAGGATCTCCCTAACTTCCCCCTCAAGTTGACCAACCATAGGAATCCAAAGACAACACCAACAAATCATGAATGGCCACCATGATCCCCTTATTTAGGCGCCTTTGTTTCTAGTTGGTGGTTTTTCACCAACCCCCTTTGAAAAATATGCGAACGTCAAATTGGAAATCATTTCCCCAATTTTCGGGGTGAAAATTCGAAAAATGTTTGAAAACCACCAAACAGCTGGAATATATGCAGTATTGCTAGTACAATCCCTAGGGATCCAATCACCTTGTCAGATGATGATTGGGGTGTAGAATCACCTGGTAATTGTTTCGATCTTATTTCGCTGGGGAAACCTATGGCTGACAGGTGACCCAATCAATGGCTCGTTCATGCGCAACTTCTTACGAGCACCAAGGGCTGCTCCAGGAATGATCGCCTGATGGGGCTGGGATGAAGTTTTAATGGTGACCCTCCCTAGAAACTAACAAATGCCAGGGTTATACCCCGTATAAGTGGGTTATATGTCCCCTAACTAGGGTTATAAACCTACATATAACCAGTTACTAAGTATCCTGAACCTCTAAGTACCCTCCCTAAAACTAACAAACCCCACCTGAAAATGGATGGTTGGAATACAATCGTTTCCTTTTGGGGCCCAGCCTATTCTCAGGGGCGTTTGCTCTTAGTTTCAGGGAGGATAATTGGCCCATGGTCCCATTGGTGATCGTTTGTTCGTCCCCTTTTCAGGATCGGGTTGTTCCCAACCACCCCTTCCAAGTGGGTAGGAGATTTCCATGGCTTAAAGCCATGGGAGGTTAATAACCACTTACGAGTCCTGGGAGGGTTACTAACCACTGAAACTTCATCCTGGGATGATCCTCCAAGTGGGGTTGCAAGGATATCAGACCTTTTGATGTTTCGGGGAGACGACAAAGTCCCTAAAGTGGCAACACCACCAGTTCCCAGAGATAGAGTATCATATCGCACAGGATGGATGTATGAAAAATGTAGGTGTATATACTTTGGAGGTCAAGCAGCATTTCAAAAAATCACGGGTTGACACCTTTGGGATGATGAGAAACCCAAAAACTTCACATGGTTGTTCACTCATAAACCAACCTGCAAAGAATGGTGGTTGGAATTCCAGGGCTTTGGGTTCTATCCCACCAAGATGACTAGATACACCCGTTCGAACATGACTCAAAAGAAAAGGCTTGTCTTCTAAGCATCTTTTGAAGGGCGATTTGTCAGTTTTAGGGGGAGTAATATCCAGGGAACTAACTGACATATCCCACCAAACGGGAAAAGGAACATGTATAAAACCTTCTGAATCATGGGATAAACTACTTATGGTATCAACTGGTGCAGGATTTCAGCCATCACTCGTAAAACCTTCGCTTTCCACTCTTGCTGGCTGGAGGACAGAACGATCCGGGATACGATTTAGTTTTGCGCGGTGTTCCCACTTGCACCTTTCTAAGATAAACCGAGACAGTAAATCAAATCATACTTTTGTTTAAAATATGTGCATGCATTTACCACACCAAACTGGCGTAGGATTTCTTCCATCAACAGTACCTTTTGATAGGGATTTCCTTTTGCAACTCACTTGCTTTTTAGAGCCTTTCAACATGTACTCACCCGAAAACTAACATGACATTGGAAAATTCCCATGTTCAATAGGAACTATATCTTTTCATTGTCATGTCAGTTTTCGGGGATGTAGATTCGAAACTCTTCCGCCAAAAACAATCGCTTTTTGCATCTCCCTTGTCAACTGGAGAATTATGAAATTCCCATCCAATCTCTCTCCCGGCTACCATGAAATGCGGAAGAGCAGACCGGATTTCCCAATCATTCGACTTACACAATCGATAATTTGATTGAAAAAATGCCTGAAAAAGGATGATTCCAAGACTAGGTGATGGTTTCAATGCATCTGAAAAATATTAGTCAAATAGTATATCTTCCCCAAATAGGGGGCGACAATAAAAGATATTGGAAACCACTACCTAGAAGACTACTTTCCTCTTGAAATGGCCCCTTTTCAGCGACGGATTTGTCAAACTTCGGGGCGGGGGTGAGACATTGCCAAGTGTGTCAGGTAGCTACCATGAATCTGATTCGATCTCCTCTCCATTTTTTTGAGGTGGTCAAATCAGCGATCGATGAGTAGTTTTTCCCACTTAAGAGTTGTTTTTGTTTGGTATTCAAACACACTAACCAGCTGGAATCCTTTTGGTCCCTAAATTGGAGGTCACCAGAAACCCTGCTCTTTTCAGGGTCTCATCAAAAAAACCCATCCCAAAAAATTCACAAAGAATTGCCAGGATCTTTTTTTTGGGGGGGGGGGCTTTTCGGTTTTCTGCGCCTTGTGCTTCTTGTCGGTGGTCTTGATTGGCATATGAATATCAGAATCGCCCATTTTCACAATGCTACCACCCACATTGGAGTACCAATGCCTCAGAACATGAGCCACGAAAACTAAAAAAACTACGGAGACTTTCCATGGGTCATCCTGGTTGTTTTTCAAAAGGATCCTGGGGTCCTTATTTCATGGTTTTTGAAATAATCCCCACATAAGTGGGCAGGCAGGGTATTTCAGGGTTTGCCATAATCACCTGAAACAACCCTAAAAAATAGGAGAAACCCTACATCACCAAGGGACAATACCTGTCAATCTTTAGGGTTGATTTTCCCATGTAACAAGGTTCCTATGGTGGACCCCGCCTTTCATCCATTAGATACCCTAAACAACCAGAACCGCCTTTTTGTCATTGCTCACATGATAGTCATTGGACTGGATGGGATGGGATGGATATAGTCGATAGGATGCTGATATGCTCATGTGTTGGATTTATCATGTATCATTCAAATGCCTTGGGTTTGTCCAACCCATCCAGATTTTTTATTCACTAAAACACCAAAAATATGAGGATGAATGATGTTCATGTGCTTATTAATATCCTTTCTCACGCCCAAGGCCCAAGGTGGAAATTTCACCAACAACCCATTTGACTGAAAACATGTGGGACCATTCAGCCATGTTAAAGGCAGGGAGTCTCCGCACTCGGCGTCATTTGAGGCGTTTGAAAAAAAAAACGGCTTCAACCCTAACGTAATAGGATGCTAAAGGGGGGGGGGGGGATTCCTCTAATCTTCCCTCATGTTCCCTAAGGTTCCCCAATCTTCGAGGGTATATATTTTTCAGTAAGGCTAAGAACTCTAAGGGATCCCAACCCAAACCTTCATTCTGATACCTTAGTGCTTGGTGGGGATCATACCAGTTCATAGTGGTTATAGTTATTAACCCCCCATGGCTTTTAAGCCATGGAAATATCCTACCGAACTTGGACTGGGTGGTTGTTTTTTTGTTCCAACCCGATCCGAAAAACGATCACCATGAGCCCCAATGAACCATGTTTCAACGATTCATCCCTAAAAGCCCATCCGAAAAAAATCACCTTTGCTAGGTTTCTGGTTATTTTTTCACCAAACCCCATCTGAAAAAGATGCGCGAATTCGTCGTCAAATTGGGGTTGATTCAAACATCTTCCCCAAATGGAAACATTTGGCGCGGCGAAGAAAATTCCCACCGGAAAAAGTACCACCCGCAGTTTGGATTGATGGAGAGGTAAACCTCCAAGTTTGGTCGTTGACTTTGCTTTTTGCTTTTTTCGAAATGGAGGTGCAGAAACCTCACCAATGTTCGATGCTTTTGTCCCCACGGCAAAATGAACGAATGTCCCATGAAAAGGGATCATTTCAAAAGGAAATGTCATCTTCCAAGCATCAATTTTCAGGGGACATGTTTGTTTTCAGGGTGATATGTATGTATAGTGTATCTTTTGTTGCTGCTAAGAAACTGAAACAACCAATTTCATTATTTGTTGGGGATTGGAGGGAGTCACATAATTTGGGGACACGCCGATAACCCTCGGCG
This sequence comes from Breviolum minutum Mf 1.05b.01, assembly GCA_000507305.1. Taxonomy (NCBI): domain Eukaryota; class Dinophyceae; order Suessiales; family Symbiodiniaceae; genus Breviolum; species Breviolum minutum. The sequence goes on along the minus strand of DF242096.1, from coordinate 29,923 downwards.
CGCCACAAAAAAAAATCTCAACCCAGGTGATTCAGCCGCCCTGACCCAACGAACGATCCCTGATCCTTGGAGGTCACCCAAAACCTTTTGAAAATGCTCACATCAACAACCATCCCAAACAGGTCACCAGCAGAATTGGAAGGTTGGAAGGAAGCCACCAAGATGTGCTTAGAGATAGCTCCCGATTCTGCAGGGGTGGTTTTTAGATGAGACTTCCAGCTCCATATATACCTGTTGATGGTTCAGAACTCCGGCTAATTCACCGGTTGATATGGTAAACATCCTTTGTTGTTTACAGGGTTTTAGACATCCCAGGTGGTTGATGGCCGCCGGATCTCTGCAACCATCAACTGTAATTACTTCCCTTTGGTTTGCACCAGGCGATCCTTTCGTGAGACCTCCCACAACCAACCCGAATGTTTGTCATGTGACGTGTCAGCCGCATAACTGCGTGTGCGATCACTAATTGAAGTGCCAGCCTCTTCAAGGACCTGGCGTGGCGGTGGCCGCGCCCCTCCAGCAGGTGAGGTGAGAACCCAAACAATTTGAGTTTCCTTTGCCAAAACCCCATTATTTTGGGGGGTGATCCACTTCAACCAATTTCTCCCCAGAGTCGACCTTCATTCTGAAGTCATTGAACTGCCTGAGACGTTGCAAGTCATCGCGGCATGGCATTAGGTGGGCGCCGGGCCCGAAGCTTTGGGGGGAAGAATTGCGGGCCACAAAAAAAATCCCCAAGAAATGATGGGGATGGGTCATGCTTTCTTTCAGGAAAAAAAGGCCCCAACACCATGTGAGCAAGTTGGCGGGTAAAAAAAAAACACCCTGAGATGACATGATGATTAACTGGTTGGTGGTTTCAACCCCTTTGAAAAATATGAGTCGAATTGGAAATCATCTTCCCCAATTTTCGGGGTGAAAATTCCCAAAAATATTTGAGAAACGCCACCACCCAGTGATTCATCATCCATTTTTACCTGATGGGCTCAGGTTCCGGGATGCTGAAATTTCCATGGCCTTATGAATTAAAAATACCCATTGGAGCCGGGTGGCATTTTTTTCATCCCGTAGAAATACAGCATTTTGTAACACCAAGGTTCACTGGGTATCTTGGGGTGGAACGTGTATCCCACTCAAAACGCGGTCATGCTTGCTCAGGAGATCATGTGATCGGGAAACCTATTCTTTTCACGGTCGCTTTGGCTTACTGGGTTTTTGGTGCAAACCTGCATCTTTGACCCTAGAACAAGGTCACCCCAAAATGTCGTGATTTAGTAAGGGCATTTCCATGGAATCTGCCACAAAATATCCTTAAGATTCAGGTTAAGGACCCGAAAATCTCCAAGCAAATCTACCTTGTGATTTTGAGGATTCTGGGGTTCTCAATCGATCCACATTTCGCGGGAGTGGGAAAATACATAAAAATCACTGGTGACCTTGATCCCTCCTCCAATATCACAAGGTAGAAATCTCCATATATCTCGAAATGTCTATCTCCGTAGTACAGCCTCTTTAGGAAATATATAAAGAAATCATTTGCCAAAAAAAACACATCAAAAAAAAAACAAGCAAATCCCCTGGGCTTCCACCAACATAGAAATAATGGTTGACCCAATTTTGATGATTAAAACCCTTAGGTAAGCAATGGTGGTTATATTAACACCCATTGTTTTAATGGTGGTTGGAATCCTAGGGAAATCTCCATCTGATGCTTTGTTCCAAGAAACTCCATGCTCTCAATGAAATACGTCTCACTCTTTCCGGGTACTGCCACGACCTTGTCCGCAGGTTGTGGTTTTTGGTTGATGAATTCCCAGTGGATATTTTTTTTAGCCCCCCCCAAAAAAAAACACGGGGTGATAAATTGGTAAACTGGTGGTTTGGGTTTGTGGTTTGGGATTCAGGGGAAATTTTAAATAACAATTCAAAAATAATGAAACTATCATCAGTGATTTACTCGGCTAATGCTAAACTGGTAATCTGGGTTGGTGGTTTGGATTCCTGGGAGCGTTAATTCTGGTGTAGATTCGAAAGCAGCTTTGTACTCCTCCAAAGGAGCCATGAAATTAAAGTGAATCAAAGTCACCTTTCAAGATTATGTTTTTTTGGAAGTCACCAACAAACCATTGAAATGGTCACGATTTCACCATTTTTCCCCCCAGGTTAGTGTCGTTTCGGATCCGTTTTCTTGGCAAACACCTTTCCCTATAGAAAAAAATCCCGACAACGTTTTCCTACCCCAAGAGTTGAATATCGTTTTTGAGTTGCCTTGGTGGTTGAACCAACCTACTCCCCCCAAAAAATTAAAGGTGGATTTTCTGAAAATGACGGGTTTTCCAAGTTCGGAATCTGACCCTTTTACAGGGGACTTCTTTTTCAGGTGAACCATGTTAACTTTCTGGGAGATATATTTGAAACAATACGGCTTACCTAGTTGGTGGTTTCAACCCATTTGAAAAATATTAGTGAAATTGGATCATTTCCCCAAGTAGGGGATGAAAATAAAAAATCTTTGAAACCACCACCTAGCTTACTCAGTTTGGATTCCATCTTCCCCCCAAGGATCGGATTGAAAATTTCCATCCAAAAAATCTTTGGAAGTTGCCACCACCTAAAAACCTAGGTGGTGGCAACTTCAAATATGTTTTTGGAATTTTCTCCCCTGATCCCTGGGGAAAATGATTCCCAAATTGAGTAAGCCATATTTTTCAATTGGGTTGGTTCAACCACTGGCTACACCCCGGAAAACTAACATGGAACCTGAAAATGAACCCCTGGAAGAGGAGATTCCTATTAGAAACCATCCATTTTCAGGTTCCATCTAGTTTCCGGGGGGGTAGTTTTTCAGCTGCTTGGCTAAAAAAATAGGTTCGGAGCCTCCAGATTCACCCCCCCCAAAACAACACAAACAAAACCCCCCCAATCCGAGGCCCCGTGCAGCAGGGTCATGGGGTGGAAAAAGGTTTCCACGAATGAAACGATCCACCGAGTCCTAAGACCGGAGAAAAAAAAACAAGTCGCCCTAACTACTTGGAATTTCCAAGTAGAAGTTAGGATCAAAGGTTAGGATCAGTGGGTTATTTCACCCCAACAAAAAAAACATTCATAACTAGGTTATAAGCCATTTACAAATCATTTATCCTAACTTCCTGGGACGTCCAAGTATGTCAACATCATCATTATCATCATTTTCACATTCTTATTCTTCATTTAGAGACCAGATCTATTCAACTACGAAGGTGTCCATGGATGTTAGTAACGATCGTTAGTAAGTTGGTTTTCCTATTTAGGGGATGTATCCAACCTACTTATATAGGGGTTATAATCCAGTTACTAAGTACCATGGACATGACAGTATGTTTTTTGCGCAGCAAAGAAAGGGCACCCCCCAATTAAAAAAACAACGTTTTTACACTTTGAAGAGTGCGGACCTTTCCAAAAGAAAGAGATCCTGGTTGATTGATGACGGAACCTAGTTGTTTCACCCAATGATTTGTCCTTCATGACATGGTTTGGAACTATACCATGAAATGGTTCAGAGGAAGATGACCCCAAAAAAAAATCCCCCTCAAACAGTCGAAAGCTGCGGAGATACCCTTCCCAAGTAACAAGTGCCACACCAGCATTCTTTACAGCACCCCCAAAACCAGAACTCATCTTCAACACCATTGTTTCGCTTACAGCCTTTGAAATTTCGGGGGGGGTCGGTTGTATCTGATCCAGTCATTTGAACATCAAAAAATCTAGGCAAAAGTTCTCATAATTCCTTAAACCTGAATTCAGGGCATTTTGGAGAGAGATTTCCTTAGCAAAAAAAAAACATTTGGGGGAATTATTTCGTTGACTCCTTGTTTTTCTTAACCCAATGTACATGTTTCAGTGGCTAGTTGCTCTGTGCTTCATGTTGGTGCTTTACTCCCGCTTCGGAATGGGATTCCAATCACCTTAAAGGGTGGGCCCCGGAAAACCAGTTGTAAGTAGGGTGAAATAACTCCACTTCTAAGGGTGAAATAACCCTAATTACCCATTTATAAGGCAATACTATAGGTGTTATAACCCCATTTATAACTAGTAGAGGCCCGCCTTTTTTCAGCTTTTGGAACCATTCACCCAAGACCACAAAGTAACAGCAACAGGCACGGGTTTTCACCACGAAATTCCCCAGTCCTCGTCCCATTTCAGATCAATCTGCTTGGGTGCCTGAAACAAGTGCTCAGAGCCAAGGAATGCAAGATACCAGTCATGGAACTTCCCTCCATTGTTTGAAGCCCAGCAAAATTGTGTGGTCCAAGAGAAGGGGAGAAACTTTGGGAGATGCATCAGCATCACAACAACAACACATTGATCACCATTCACCACCTTTCATCATCTTACACCAACTTTTTAGAAATCCATCAGTCAAAGTCGAAATCTCCCGCATTTGGTGAATGACTTCATATTTCAGTGAGGGTAAGTGAGGGTAAGGTGGTGGCAAGACAGTTTCCAGGAAAGTATCAACCAAAACCAGGTTGAAGTTGAGCCACCATTCAAAATGGCTGAAGACATCTTCCCCAAAATTTTCGGGGGTCAAAAAAATGCTTCAAACCACCACCTAGTTTCATATTTCATCGACTTAGCCTACCAAAATATCAGACCAGTTTGCAATGTCAGGCATGATGCATGATGCCACCCTCAATTAGTAAGTTTGACTTTTGATCTGGATGTGATCCATAATATTTCGGGTGTGTACCACCGACTAAGAGTGGAATATGAAGGTGACTGTGATAGAGATTCCCAAAGCTAAAAGATGCAAGTCATCCTGGTGGTCACTGGAATGGTAAAGATACCTAATCACCGGTCTCATTGCTCCACTTACCAAGGGTGCTAAGACAAAAGACCCAAAAAAAAGGTCACTGGAGTTCGCAAAATACATCTTCTGACTTCAAGATTGAATGAATCATACCTATAGGCATCATATAAGAAAAAGTTCCGGAAAGTATGATAAGTATGTTTCCAAAAAAAATGAAATGAGGGGAAAAACTCAATCCCATCAAGATGATGGAAAAATTGTTGCCTAAAATAGGACCCCCCCCCACAGCATCTATATAGATATTTCACAAAAAATCCTGGCTTGAGTTTTCACATTACCCTAAAGCAGTTCCAGGGTACGACCCCGAAAACTAACAAATGGAATAACAACCATGCATGAAGATGTCCCACCTACTTGAAAATTAGGTGATCTTCCATTCTCATGTTCACCCCCGAAATTTAACATGGAACCTGAGAATGATGGTTTCCAAAAACAATCTGACCTTTTCCAGCGACTTATTTTCAGGTGAACCATCTTTGATTTCGCGTGTGTTCGACAAAACCCTAGGGATCCGATTGCTCGCCTTCATGGTGGTTTCGTGGAACCTAAAAACGACCTGCATTTTGGAGGAGTAACCATGTTAGATTCTAGGTGGTGATTTCAAACATTGCTTAAATGTTACCCCGAAACTTGGGGAAATGATCCAATTTAATGTTAAATTTCAGGGGAGTCATTTTTGCTTGTGCATTTTGAAAGGCTTTCCTTCTCTACATCGAAGCCCCGCAAAGACTTGGCCTCAGCAGTGTTAGTTTCGACTGCTTGCTCCACTTTGGGCAAAGCTCCTGGAACGGCCAAAACGTGTTAAGAAAGGTCGTTGGGATGTCGAAGGTCGATGTTTACCCACCTATATTCATGGTGACCCGGTAGAAAAATGGTTTTTTTTCTCCAATATTGGTGTGTTTCCGTTCATTTTAGGGTAAATTTTCCACGGATCACCATATGATTACGGGAGAAAGGGTAAACTTCAGTTAAAACGACATGGAAATGTAAGTGATGTGACTTGAACATGGGAGGTGAGAATGGTTCCACAAACACTGGTTGTCATTGACTTGCAAGTATTCAACCCCCAGCCAGTTGCGACGCTTTGCTCGTCATTTAGGATCGGGAAAATGGCCATCCAGGCTGCCCATGAATGCTCATCACAATACGCACCAGTCAGTACTTGGAGGATCATCCCAGTTAGTAAGTGGTTAGTAACCCCCATTTATAAACCATTTAGGCCATTTGGAAGGGGAATAACCCCAGTTAGGGGGCTTACTAACCATGGTTATCAACTACTTACTAAATGGGATGATCCTCCAAGTATTAACTTGGGCCCTTGTGATGCAAAAACAACACTAGTGATGGGATGAGATTCACCATTTCAATCGACAATCGAGTGCTCCCTGGATGCTTTTTTCTCTCTCTATCGACTCCTTTTTCATGCCAACACAAACTGGTTGGTGGTTTCAACCCCTTTGAAAAATATTAGTCAACATGGGAATCTTCCCCAAATAGGGATGAAAATAAAACATATTTGAAACCACCACCTACAGTAGTAGAGACCTTGAAGATCCTTGCAAAAAGTGAATGTGACTGCATGTCCCTTTGAAGGAAGCCATCCAAGGTGGGTGTTCACCCCAGAAAAATCCAGTATTTTGGAAGAGCACCTATGAAACACCAGGTCGCAATTCTTGTCTTTCTAGGCAAACCGCCCTTTCTATTTGCCAGGATAACAATTTCCTTTCCAATGTCATCCTTTGTTTGGAAAGTCAATCAAAATCTTGGTGTGCTTCAGCAAAACATTCAAATAGAAAGTTCATGAAAGGAGCTTCCCCCCACAGTTGCGTCCCTGGCTCTTCTTTTCTATTGTCCAACTGGAAATCATTTCCCCGAAATGTTCGAGTTGGACGTGAAACACAAAAAACGAGAAAAAAAAACCTAGCAAAACCATCTCGTCTTCTCTGCTAATGATTGGGTAACTCGTCCAAACACTTCTGTAGGGGATTACTGGATCAGATCTATGCTACTGTATATGTTTAACCTCTGCTAAACATATCAATGGAAAATCCTCGTTGTTAATAGGAAATACATCTTCAAATGGTCTAGTTTCCAGCCAGCCATGTTAGTTTACCAGAGTTGTATGCTGCAATTGCCGAACTCCATGGCTTACAGCCATGGGGGGTGACCACTTACAAGTCCTAATTGGGATGATCCCCCAAGTATGCTGTACTAGTTGGTGGTTGAACCAACCCATTTGAAAAAAATCCTCGTCAAATTGGATCATTTCTTCCATTTTTAGGGGTGAAAATTAAAAAAATTCCCCAGGTAGGGGGTACTTGGAGGATCATCCCATTTAGTAAGTAGTTGATAACCATGGTTAGTAAGCCCCCTAACTGGGGTTATTCCCCTTCTATAAATGGGGGTTACTAACCACTTACTAACTGGGATGATCCTCCAAGTAGTGTATATCTGCTTGCTTTCTCCTTCACCTTCTTCCAAGAGAATCTTCAAAAGTCGGGCCGCCACCAAGGCGTGCTTGGCACCTAAAGCGGTTGGAAGCTGTGCAAATCGTCCACCAAAAATGAGAGAAAACAACAGTACATATTACATATTGTACATATAAAATACAAAATCTTCTATTTGAAGAAAGTGAATGACTACAGTACAACAAAAATAAGAAAAACTGCTACAAAAAAAAATAGTGACTATCAAACAAAATTAAAAGCTACAAATTCTGTTGTTCTTACTTGAAGATTCCTTGTCATCTCACTCCTAAAGTACAATTGCTTGGCTGCAAGGAGCCTGGATAAAAGAAACGCGAAGGAGCAAGGTATTAATTTCTCCCTTGAAAGGAGTGGAAAAAACTGCCTGGCCCTTGGTACCCTAGACATCCAAGTATGTTTTTGGGGTCCAAATACCAAACATCAAGAGGTGTTTGGATGTATAAGGGTAGGGAATGAGGCATAAAAAAAACGTCCTAGATATAGACTATAGCTTAATCCCCTCCTTCCCTAAAGGGGGTAAACAGCTTAGAAAACTTCTGGTGTAGCTACTTTTCAGCAATATTTTGTGTCCACCAAACCAATTTTGAATTTCCAAGAAACGAAGGGATAAGGCCGTCTCTTCTTTGCCCACCAGGACCACTTCAGCTCCGACCTCTTGGCAGCAGGCAAAATCGGGCACGCTGGGGGGTCATCGGTTGGATTTTTGGGGCATGACTTGACCACATGAAGCACCGAAAAACAGGCCATGAAATCTTGGTTTATTAAAAGGAACAAGTACTACACAAGAACCCTTTACAATGACGTACTCCTTCGTCCCAGCATGGTTCAGAGCAAAATAGGCCCCCTGGAAGATGTAGTGCTTTTTTTTCTGTTGATCCAATGGAGCTTGGAAGAAAAACATCAAAAAAAACAAAAAGGTCAAGGGTCAAAAATCTTATTGCCAACCCCAACCCCTCATGCACGATCTATTTGCGGGGGAAAATCGAATCCCTCACAAAAATTACCAGTGCAACATGTTCAAATCATTTTTTGGGGGATCCCACTGAAAAATTAGGTCCCATTTAATGATTCCTAAATCATCCCCCCATTGACGTTGGGGCACCCCCAATTTCTCACTCAACCACCAGATTGCAAGCACACACCCCATGCAATATGTGATGTTTCTTCGTTGCTAAATGAATCAATGAATGTTCTTACTCCACTAAACGCTACGTTCATCACCCCAGATGTAGTGAGTGTTGTTGACCAGGAATTTGCATCCAGGTATACATCAGCTGGAAGGATCATTGTTGTGTTTTTGGTGCTGCCAATGTGATTTTTGTCGTATCTCGTTGAACTTGAAATTCGTCCGAAATTCGACGAATTTCCCCCGAAATTTTTCGACCGCCGGCCTCCTCCCCTGCTTTTGTACAGATGGAGACCCTGCTGTCCTGGTAGAAGGGTGACGTGACACTTTCTAGAGTTTAAAAAGTTTGGAAAAGAAACGCAAGGACCATTCTTTCAGAGGGGAGCGGGTAAATCACCCACCTAGAGTCTTAAAGACTCAGGTCTTCATCCCGCATTGATAGAAAGCAACATGTTCCAACAAAGGTTCCGAAACATCCTGGCTTCTGTGGATGTCTCAGACCCCCATGTCCTGCTGCAACCAAATGGGTGCAAACTCCTTAGGATCAGCCGGTGAGGCGGGCGGTTTCGGTGGGTGAAATTCATGATGGGAATTCCGTCACGGGTCATGAGCCGGCCCAATGATATTCTTTAAAAAAAACAGAGGGTCCAAGGTGGGCCCCGTCACTAACTCGTTATATATTAATAAATGGAGTTATAACTAACCCTTACAAATAATGGGTAACTGGGGTGAATCTTTCACCCTACTTACATTTTCCCTATGTCACTCCATGTTAATAACTGGTTGTTGGGGGCCCACCGATCGTAGTATCTATCCCCGGTCTTGCGAGGTTCATTTTCATCACAGCCAAAGGGGAGGAGTGCCTGGTAGGATCAATCCCAATTTGTAAGTGGATAATAACCATCGTTTTTGTAAGTCCCTAAGGATCGGGTTGTGGGACCTATACTGTATATATTTCGTATCCTCTTATTCGTCTTCATCCTCCTTCTCATCATCATTTTTATCCCTGTAAGTCCTTTACGACCATGTGTAATATGTTGGTTGATGAACCACCGTTTTTTCTAAGTAGAGTTTTTCACCATCGAAAAAAGGAATGAACCGCATTTTTTCCAATGGTGACAGGCCGACTGTTCGGTCAACAAATTACCATTTCTTGAGTGCCACAGTGATCACTTGAAAGAATGCTCCAGAAATGGCCACTTGCCTTGCTAAAAAATACCGTTAATGGATGAAATGCGGCACCGGTTGATATGGTAAATATTCCATCATTTTACAAAGTTTTCTACATCCCAGGTGGTTGTTTGGGATTTCTGAACCATCAACAGTAGGACCCTGAATCTGAAAAACCAAGAACAACATGGAGGTTGACCCTATTATTGAAGGTCAACATGCCCCTCCGGTCGTTTTGTGATTCTATCCGAACCCATTTTCGCCGAAAAAAAATCCTCCATTGAAACGGGATTTTTTGTGCAGAGGATTGACTGATGGACATTGACGGTCGTGACGCGGCTACCAATTCTGAACATCAATATGGGTGTTTCCGAAAATAGTGGTACCCCCAAATCATCCATTTTAATAGGATTTTCCATTATACTCCGTCCATTTTGGGGTACCCCTATTTTTGGAAACACCCATATACAGGTACAGGAATCTTGGAAAAAAAATGGAGAAAGAGTTGGAATTTCTCAAAAAAATACCCTTCTAATTCTAATAGTGATCTTTGAAAAACGATATCCCACATGATATCTTGGCTTTGTTTGAAGGATTTTTTGAGGAATCTTCAGACTCCTTCACAATTGCTAGGATGACCCTCCTCAAAAAGTAACATATCCCATACAACCGCCGGCATGATTTTCCTCACGATTTTCCCCACGGTGGGACTCATGAATCGAATCCAACGGTCCCATCCCCCCAAGAAAAAAGGTCATGAAAATAAGGGGCCCAAGAATTACACTCCGGTAAACTAACATAGCTGGCTGGGAAATCCACCCATTTTGAAGATGTATCTCCTGTTAGAAATGGTGGGTTTTCCAGCCAGATATGTTAGTTTACCAGAGGGTAAGGAACAAGCACGGCCTTGTTAACAAATCATCCTTTCATATCGCCGGCCTTCAAAATTTCCCCGTGGAAAAGGTGAAACTTGGCGCCCCTGAATCCTGAATCTGAGGTCCCTGTACGGGCCATTGTGCTCCAGACATGGTCTGCCCCACCTAACAGAGGATTCATATGGTGGGAAAAAATCTTCTCACCAATGTTCATGGGAAATACACCCCAACTAAACCTTCAAGATGGAAAAACTGGAAAATGGACCCTGTGAATGAAGATATATTTCTTATTTGAACATAGGGATGTGATATTTGGCAATGTGAACACATGGGCAACAGCAACCTTGAACCCTTGACATGAACCATGAAATCCTGAATGGTCCATAGTTATCATAATATCCATACAAGTGGGTATCATCATCGCCTCTATATATCTATACAGCAAATAAGCAGAGTTTGGGTCACTGCTCACATGAGAAGTTGACATGAAGTTCATGATCGTAACAGGAACATAAGTTTTTGGGAAGTTAAGATGTCTTTGAAGGTGCTTAGGAAGATGAGTTTCCTTTTCCGTAGGTGGATTATGTATCGGTTCCCTGAAATAGTTGTCTTTGGGATGCGAGTTTCCCCTTGGAGGAGCCAGGCTGCGCATCGTGAGAACGAGCCAAATGATGGTTTTTGGGTTGAAATCCCTGGTCACCTAAAAAAGTTTCTGAAGCTATCCTGGTGACGCACCGGCATCCCAATGGAGGATGCAACGTTTCGCCAGAAACCAAGTGATATCACCTCCAACATCAACAATCATGGGTAAGTCGTCCAGCTGGCAAATAGCTACCTCCATCTAACCAGAGTGTGGATGGATCACCAAGTTTTCTATTGATTGTCATCCCTAAGATACATCAAAAGGAGCTAATTGTCCATTTTCATCCACCCTATACATCCAGTCACACCTCCTAAGAAGATGTCAGTTTGGACCCCCTAAAAACCTAACCGGAAAAACACCGTCCGTGAGTTCACTCAGGAGGTATGACTGGCAAAAAAAGGCCGGCCTAATTTTCCACTGCTCTTTTTCTTGTGAAAAAAACGCCTCAAAAATTGTGTTTCCCATAGGATCCATGTATGGTATATTTACCTACATTTGGTTGATTTTTATGGTAAATGTAGCTAAATACACCATACATGGATCCTATGGGTTTGACTCTGCTAATTACCTGCTTACCGCACCTTCACCACGTAGCTACGTCCGGTCGAGACCTTTGGTAAGGCTGCACCACCAGATCCTAAAGCAGGTACCAAGACCTGGCTAAAAATTTCAGCTGACGGTCCGACCAACTCCGCAGCCAAGTTTGAGGATTTGAGTTGGGTCCACGCGGCTTTTTCTGAGGTAAAACACAACCCTTCTGGTGGGTAAAAATACAAACACTAAAAACCCGAAAAAACTGACATTTTGGAACTGGAACCCACCCAAAAAAATCGTGGGGTTTTGTGGGTGTTTTGTCCTTTTGCAAGCGGCCTTGTTTGAGGTTACATGTTAGTTTTCTGGGGTGTGCACACGAAATCTTATATGGGAATACTCATCAATGTGACATGATCTTTTCAATCAAACGTACGCTTCTCCTGAAAGAAATTGCATGGTGTATTCTGGGTGTTTCAAAACAAACAAATCCTTCTTCAACCAATCCGTCAAAGGAAACCAAATCCCAAAATAAGTATCGGACCCGGGACCCTGTTTTCCAACGCATTTAACTCAGAAGAATGCTCTTCTCATGTACAAGATGGTTTGAGTCATCATGCACCAAACTATGTTTTTCCAATGTGTCCCCGTTTCGCTACATCGAATTTCCTTCCAGAAAGTGTTTGCTATTTTTTGCAACCAAAAACCTCCAACTCGCAAAAGGAATCTGCCTCTTGTTTCGGGGATCCAGGGTGCAAACGTCCCTCAAAAAAACCCGCCGCTTGGTTCGGGGCTTCCACTTCCACCAAGACATTTATAAGGTAGATGAACAATGGTTAATACTGACCAAGCTCAAATGGCATAATTTAAAACATGATCCTCCCAGCAAACAACAACAACAACAACAACCGCCAACTACATCCCAACCGTTTTGCCGGGGCATCCCCTACCGTGACGTCCGGCTTGAACTTCTCTAAGGCTCCTAAAACCACATCTTCCTCCAAGGCATTGGCAAAGGCAAAGCCCAAATCTACACAACGCCTGAGGTGCCGTCGCCCCGCTGCACAACGGTGGTGGTGGCATCGGTGCGTTAGGGGTCCACTGGGGGTTTTCCTTACCCGGATTTTTTGTTGGTTGGGCCCTGGTTGTTGTTGGGATTTTTTGGAGTTTTTTGTGCTGAGTTTTTGTGGGGGCGGCGCAAAATGGAGGGGGAGATACTGTAGATGGTTTGGAATCTGAAAGTCTGTCAATCCTTTTTTTAATGGATGTGTTGTGGGACTGAATCTTGGGGAGAGATGTTTGACTGTGACCCTTGAGTTAGCACCTCTTGAAAATATGTAAGTTTTTGGGTGGAAACTGATGAAGAAATGTATCATGCGTCCTCACTTCTTGATGTCTAGGCTACATTTACCCTGGAAGTTTTTGGGTTTTCCACCATTTTTCATGTTAGTTGGTTTACGAGTCAACCACCATCTCGTCAAGTAAGGGGTTTATCCTCATCTAAAACGAAGCAACCACCATTTTTCATAAGGTCAATGGAGTTTCCTGGTTCCCTTAATAGGTGGTAGGTACCACATAATCCCCCAATTGGCAGTATATACCACTTATCTACCACTTATAGTCCTTGCCTATTGGGTGATTATATATCACCTACCACCTATTAAGGGAACCAGGAAACTCCATTGATAAGGCGGCGGTGCCGACTACCAGGTATTTATCCCAACGGCAGTGGTGAAATATACCTGGAAGCCATCGAATCCCAACTTAAAATCATGGACCTAAACCTTGGAGCAAAAACGAAAAAACACCCCACCAGTCACCACCCAGGATGACTCCTTGTATGTTTAGGGTTTTTTTGGGGAATCCCTATATGGGTGTTTCCAAAAAATAGGGGGAAAACCCCCAAAAATGGATGGTTTACAATGGAAAACCCTATTAAAATGGATGATTTGGGGGGAAAACCCACTATTTTCGGAAACATCCATATACTATACAGACTATACTATACACCTTGCTTTAAGCTTGCATCCGCTTGGGTGAGGAGGGGTTTTTTTTGATCCAAACTCAAAGCCAATCAATCAATCAAATGCCGGATCGATCCAGCCAACCTATGAAAATGTGCCGAATGATGTCTTTTTTATCTAAAATCACCAAGCCCTTGATTCTGAATTTTAAAAAAAAATGTGTGTAATTTCACCAACCTGGATTTTTTTTAAATGCCCTCCAGGGAATAAACATATCCCCCCTGATAAGGCATATTTGAAGATGATGTTCCTTTTCCCCAGGTGGGATATGTTAATTTCCTGGAGGGTAAGAGGTGGATTTCTACCTTACTATTTCCGCTACCTTTAGGGAGTCCCATGATTTCCTGAAGCCAATAAATTGTAACAAGCTGAAATCCGGCTAATCAGCTGAGGTTGGTAGTTGAAATCCCCATTATTTTATAGGGGTTTCATGACCATCCAAACGGTGGTTGTTTGGGATTTCAAAGCCATCAACGACGTATCAACAATCATTCAACAGGAAATGCTGCTATGAAACTGTCTAAGCATTTCCCTCTCGAACTTCCCTGAAATCTGTGGGGCCAATTCTCGGGTGGGAGTCCCGCCCCCTTAAGGTCTCAAGGTGGTGATGAGAAACATGAGGGGAAAAAATCTCACCGAGAATTTGTGTTGGGGGTGAAACCTTCCGGAAAAACTATCTGGTCAATTTACAATCATTCCTAAACCTGAAGGGGAGTTTAGGGGGGCTTCCCTTACCAAATCACATTTTGGGGTGACCTCGGCGGAGGTTGCTATAAAATGGCCTAGAACTATGCGGCATCTCTTGTTTTTGTGCTTGCCAAGACTGGTGACAGAGTTTTTTTCTCTCCCACTTCCGACCTGGCAAAAATGGAGGTTGTAGCGCCATGACCAACTCCTTCACCAAGGAAACCGCCAGATGCCGGGGGTTCAAATTTAGACTAGGCATGAAAAAAACAAAAATTGGTAGATTTGAAATCGTTTTGGTACGTGGAATGCTGTTCATGTGCAGGAAGTGATCAAAAAAATCTCATTGAACAGCTGATAGGTGAGGTGCAAGGCAAAAAAATCGAACTGCTCACCATCGCGAAGTACTTATTATATTAGTTACAAGAAATAGCTGGCCGCCGAAATTTGTGGCTCGTCATAAAGGGATACTGGTGGATCATGATCCCTTAATAGTTGGTCTTCTTTCACTGTGAATGTGTTGCAAAAGTTTACATGCTTGACTGCACTCAGTGGAGTGAACTACGAAAGAGTTCCGAACTTTGAACATGCCAACAGGGCGGCAGACTGTTCAAACAGGTGCAGTTTGGATGCTGCGCTACCTCTAATGGTATGGAAAATGAATTCCAGCATGTAGGGGTGAAATACTTGCTAGGTATATCATTTCATGGAAGCACCGAAAAAAGTGTACCTGGGGTTGTTCTACGAAAACTCCACAACCCTCCGGCATGACGTTTAACCATCACCAAAAAAACATCTCCGTTTTTTTGCAAAAAAAAATGGGCACCTAAAACACGATAGTTCGAGCTCAAAGGCCTCAGTGTGGTGCCGTGCATCGGTGTGCCACCTTTTTACCGGGGGGGGAAAACACAAATATCTAGGGATGGGAAGATACACCCCCAAAGTTTAACATAGCCCCTGAAAAATGATGGTTGGAAGACTACTTTCCTTTTGGGAAGGTTGATTTTCAGGGGCTATCTTAAACTTCGCGGGGGTATTTTTTGTGATTTCCTAAGGATCCCTTCAAATGTCATGGAAGGTGGATCCTTAACCAACGGGGTTTTTTGAGGCCTTGAATCAAGATGTCCAAATTTGGAGGGTTGTTTTGTTGGTTCAATGGAAGGTGTCAGGATTGTTAGGGTTGAACAAAAAAAGAATCTTTGGTTTCTTTTTTTGGGGGGGAGCAAAGGGCAAATCCATCAAAGATCTTTATTTCATGATTGTCTATGAACCCAAAGGCGATGTTTGTTCATCATGTCTAACTGTTTGGTACACGGTCGCGAGTGTATGTACGGAGAATAGCCCTGGAACCTTTGATTTCGGGACCGGGATTTTTTCGCCATGTTGGTTTTAAACGTTCATTTCACTCAACGTCAAAAAAAGAAGACCCGAAAATCCTGGAACCCATCATGATTTGGGTGTTTCCTTAAATGGTGGATTTCCCCAATCTCCACCCCAAAATGAGCATTTTTAGTAGGAAAACTCATGGTTGTTGGGGTTTTACCCACCATTTTAGAAAACACCCATATAGTCTTCACCCTGGAAAATCCCGAAAAAATAAGGGTCCAAGTTCCGCTCCCTTTCCTACAAGGAAACCATTTAAGTTTAGGTGACATCGCCCAAAGTGAACTTTTGGAACCAACGAACACGAGTTAAGCAAACAAGCAAGCAAACATGTGCCTGGAACCCTAAACAAAACCGGGATTTTTAGGGTTGGCTATCAATTGGATGATGATTCCAAATCTTTACAAACGGGAAATGGTTGGTTCAATCACCAAACATCCATCCATTGAAATAAATGGTTGTTGTTTGGGGTTCCAGGTGGAAGATTGAAGCATGAGAATTTTAAATCCTTTCTTAGCACCCCTGAAGGTTCCAAAAAGGTACCTTCATGGAGTTCTGTCATAACCCTTGTTGAAAAAATTGCGGCCTTGTCGGACCTCCCAAAACTAACCCTGACACCAAAAAGGCGCAGGGTTTCAACATTTCAACCAAGCAACACCGCTGAAAATTAACATGGAACCCAAAAATAAAGCTTTGGAAGATGATTTTCCTTTTCAAACAGGTGATTTTCAGGTTCCATGTTACACTTCAGGGGTGTATTTGTCATCTGTAAGATCTCTTTCCCCAAAGTTTTTAAGGTGAAAATTACAAGAAAAAAATGATATTCGAAACCATCACTCACCTATAGGTTTTTGGGCATTGTCTATTAACTGTACACCCTGGAAGATTAACGGCCGGAACCTACAAATCACCCATGAAAAGAAAGGAAAATGATCTGAACCAAGCCTCCAGGGAATTATGTTCCAGCCGTTAATCTTCAGGGGTGTATAATGTCTGGTTTGTGATGATCTTTCTCGACTTTTTTCGCTTTTCGGAAAGCGGCTCGGCTCCATTCTCACCATAGGAGATATGTAAAAACTGTGGGTCCGGTAGCCCAACCAAAATGAATTAACTAATGGACTCATAACCAAAATTTTATCACAACCCCCCAAAATATATGGTGAACTTAACCAAGTCCAACTGACCTTTTGCAAAAATTTCATGGTGCAAACTGAGAGTCAGGAACGTAACGAACGAGAATATGTGTTGTCCTGGAAAAACGAACGAATCATGGAAAAGCTACCTTTTGAAGAAAAGGACATACATCTATTTTCTATAAATGGATTTCCATTGCCATCCAAATCGGAAATCCGCAAAGACTTCATCACCCCACTTGTGAGATCTCCAGAGTCTAAGTGAGCCACGAAAAAAGAAACCTCTTACTTGCCACAATACTGGTTGTTGAATAAGGGATCCTTGGAATGGTGTATTATAATCCCCTCATAGCTGGGTATATAGTATCATCCCCTATACGGTATATCCTAAACAACCATGGTTTTTTCTCATTGCTCAGTCGTGATCTTGGACCTACCCAAAGTGTGGCTCAAAAGCAACCCACCTCATCAGAACTAAGCACCCTGGCACCAAACACTCTGCTGCAGCATGGTCATCCTGTGGATTGCATCAATAAGGTCGGGCGTGAATGGAGTTATGGAGTTGGGCTGGCCTTTTTGAGTAGGGTGACATTTCATGCCAGTGAAACCCATGTTTTTTTTTCGGCCATTTATAAGGGTTATAACTTATAACTCCATTTAAACCTAGTGACCGGGGGCCCATCGATGATGGTATGTATATTACTTTTGGATGAGTCATCCCTCACTAAAAATCACTAAAATCATGTTGTAAATTTGACTCCATGAAAAGGGGCGTTAAAAACCAAGCTCTCGAGAAGTAACCAAATGGCGGAAGGAAGTAACTGCACTTCCTGAAATTTTGGGGAAATTTACCCCTCCCTTTTTGGCATCCGGGGTATTACTGGTCGTTTAATAGGGATCCTTATAACGGTTGATTACAATCCCCTCATGAATTTGGCAGTTCAGAAATTTCACCTCCCCTTTTTGTTCAACGAAAGGCTTGCTTGTTTGGGTGACAGATAACCACACAGGTAGTAAGAAGAGAGATTGGAAATTGGAACCCATCTGGTAGCTGTTGGGAAAAAATATCTACCGAAAGAGAGTTTCCGAATTATGCTAAGCGACTAAGCCTCGCGATCATCCAAGCCATCCCAAAAGGAAAGTCTTCCAACCATCCATTTTCAGAATGCGATTTGATAGTTTCAGGGATGGTAATTGGACAAAACTCTTCCAAAAAGTTTCAGTCAGAATAATTGGCTTTTTTTTTCAAATCTGAAATTTGCGGACTTCTTTACATAGGGCCTCTTTCTCTCTCGCCCTCTGAACTCCCCCAACTGAAAAACAAACAAAACACCAAAAATTAAGCATTAGTGGCATTAGTGGCGCAAAAAAAACTTCATACATAGTAATTACGTGCTTCAACATCCGCCCCACACTCCCGGGATCAACAAAAAAATGACACCAACCCAAGACCTCATTTTCACTCCAACCTTTAAGTGGCCAAAAATCTCTGCTTAAAAAGTACCTTTGCAAACACACTTTGGAACCCATTCTTTGATCCCAACACCCTCCCCCACAAAGAATGGGGTATAAATGTATAATAAGATATACCCATAAAAACGCTCCACGCTTTTTGCACGTTAAAAAAAAACAAAAACACCACCCAACACCACCCAGCTCCTGCGCAAAGAGGGCCACTCGAGACATGGCGTCGCTCCGGGCCGTGGAGGTTCGGCCGAAACCCCCGAGTGGTTGGAGCCCCAAGCTGAGAGGAGAGGTTTAAACATTCAACAGAATCCATGTAGGTAACTACACTATTGATCCTACTTGGAGGATCATCCCAGTTACTAAGTGGTAACATTAATAAGCCATGGAAAAATCTGCCATTTAAAAAAGGGGTCCCACGACCCCATCCTGAAAGGGGACGAAAAAACGATCACCATCTGCCAACAAAAACCACTGAGACGACTCCGTCCTAAAAGCCCATCCTCCTAGTAGTTAATGGAGTTTCCCTCTGGTAAACTAATATAGCAATGGAAAACCACCATTTTTAATAGGAGATACATCTTCAAATGTTGGATTTCCCAGCCAGCTATGTTAGTTGATCCCGGAGTGTATAACCCCAAATAAAAATGGCCGAACGTAAATAGCTTTCCCTAAGGTGAAAGCCAATAACCACTGTTTTCCGGGTACTTTTTTGGGTTTCCAGGAGGCCTTGGAAACAGGTAAAACTTCCTACACTTCGGCCCAGCAAATCGGTGTTTTTTTTTTGGCACCGCCCGGTCGTCGGCTCGGTTGTTTAGCTGAGGCGCACTGCACTCAACTCAACCTGCAGGGTGAGTTAAGGTGATGAGGGTCCGCCCGATTCCCAAAAAAAAGGATGGATATTCTAAGATATACTGTTGATGGACGAAATCCTGCACCACCTGGGATGGTTAAAACCCTATAAATAATGGGATAATCATCATCCTTGGTGGTGCAGGATTTTGTCCATCAACAGTATGTTCTTAAAAACTATATGTGATGTGTCTTTTTACAAGAAATCTACTGCCAAAAAAATCCCATGGATGTTTTTTCTTGTTGAGGGCATTGAGATTTGGGTGTACACATCCATATACCAACCGTGAAAACATATGCTGCTGGAGCAAAGGGATCAATCCTGTATAAACATGGGTGACCGATGTTTCTTTAGGTATATCAAAACAGTCTGGGAACCCACAACCTTAATTTTTAGGGGGTATAACTGTTATAACCCATTTTTTCAGGGCTCAAAACCTCCGTTTTTTCAAACGTTTTGGGTCCTAAGGCATGTATTACTATACACTCACCATTGATCTCTTGGAAACAGCCTTCCTGAAAAGATTTCAAACATTTTCAGCCTTGTTCATTCATATGAAGATGTGTGGCAGAGGCCAAGAATCTAAGGAATCCATTTTGTTTAGAAGATTCGTGTCAACTACGACGTCCCCAAAAAACAACTCCTAACGGAGTTGAGGGTTTTACATCTTGATGGGTGACGAACTCCCATGGGGGGAGTTCAACTTTTCACCACTTGTCTATTGCCCAAGTGTGAGCTCTTTGACACCAACATCCCCAAAACAATGCATGCTATTCGGCAAATTTGCTACTTTTAAGCCTGCATGATAGTAGGGTACTACCATACATCTTCTACTTGGTGGTTTCAACCCATTTGAAAAATATATGAGTCAAATTGGAAATATCATCCCCAATTCTCGGGATGAAAATTCCAAAAATATTTGAGTTGCCACCAGCTAGAAAATATTCTATAATTCCTAAACCTAAATTGTTCCTAAACCATTTTGGAGGAATTCCCTGATCCTTAAACCCACTATCTGGGGTCCCCAAGTTGTTTTTTTTCGTTGAAAAAACCCTCCAGCTTTCCCTGAAAAAAAAACTGTTAAGCCCAAGTAACATCTGGGCAAATTAGTATAATTCCTAAACCTGAATTAAGGGGATTTGGAAGGGGATTCCCTTACTAAACCTCCATTTGGGGTGACCTCGGCTGACGTCGTTATAATTTGCCCAAGTCGCATGTTTAGCT
Organism: Breviolum minutum Mf 1.05b.01; assembly: GCA_000507305.1. Classification (NCBI taxonomy): domain Eukaryota; class Dinophyceae; order Suessiales; family Symbiodiniaceae; genus Breviolum; species Breviolum minutum. The sequence goes on along the minus strand of DF242096.1, from coordinate 9,478 downwards.
CTGAAGCCCTCCGATAATGTGAGCTCCGAGGGTGCCGGCGCGGCCTGACAAACAGTTGGAGCGTTCGAAAGGTGGCTCCATGGGAAATCCTGGTTGAGACTTTCCCATGGGTGGAATCCTGGGTTGGTTTTTTTACATAGGGAATCCTTAAGGATCCCTATATTTTCATAGGGATACCTCCATTTTTTTTCGGAACCTGAAATGTTTGGTGAAACGGTGAAACCATCATTATACTGGTTGTTTAATGTAGGGATCCTTAAGGATTTTCGTTGGTAGAACCGTTTTTTTTAGCGATTTTTGTACAGATTTATTTCTGTATCATGGTTTTTTGAAAGAATCCCCATATATAAATAGGTAGGATTTCATCCCCAACAAACCCCCTGAACAACCAAGGTTTTGATCACCGCTTAGCTGATTCCCCATCATTTGTGTCGATTTCATGCCATCCCTTCTTTCATAAAGGGTACATCCCCAAAGTTGAACGGCATGGTTCACCTGAAAATGATGGGAACTCCAACTCCAAGTTCGTTTGGTCTGACCTTTTCCATGCGAGCAACTTCAGGGGTGTTTATGTGGCATGTTGAAGTCTTCACCCCAAAAAGACTTCAACCAAACCAAACGGTTTGCCATGGAAAATTTCGATGCATCGACCTATGGACCCCCCAAATCTTCTGGGCAGTTGTCTTGGATGTCTTGGTTTTTGGACCCACGAAAAACGAAGGCGGTCACAACCAACCCAACCCCTTTTAAAAAAGGACCCCTTTCAGGACCCGGCTGTATATACCCCGGACACTTCCAACCAAAACACAGGTTGCTGCAACTATCACACACTTTCCTTACAGTTCTGGGTGATGCCCTATTACAACTGGGGTGATGAACGTTAGGGTTTAGTGTGGTTATATATCAGCCGGCACTAACTTTAAGTCGATGAGTTCCTGGTGTTCCCTTTTTGGTGGGAAATGGTGTTTTCTTGTTATCCTTTTCAAGGTGGGTACTTTGGAAGTTCTCCCTAAAATGACTGGTTGGTGGTTGAACCAACCCATCTCAAAAATATTAGCCAAATTGGAAATCTTCCCCAAATAGGAGTGAACATAACAAATATTTGAGTTGCCACCACCAAGATGACCTTGCACATGGAATCCACCGGATCAAAAAAAAAACATCTTAAAATGCTTTTTTTCCGCCCCACAGGCCTGGTTTTCTTGGAGTACATTTGATGATCTTGATGGAAAAAATTGTATTCAACATGTGGGTGTTTCCAACAATAGGGGTACTCCAAAATGGATGGTTTGTAATGGAAAACCCTATTAAAATGGGTGATTTGGTGGTACCACTATTTTTGGAAATACCCATGTCTTCCAGATCTGAAGTCAACTTTTCTGAAAGACAAAAAAACACACAGGCTACTTCGATTTGCTTCTTGGGTGATTGGAAAAAATGAATCAAAGATATTCCCACCAAATGCTGACGAAATTCATGTTGTCATGCTCATGGTAGAATCTGGATCAACAAATCATAAAGAAAATCCTAGTTGATATACGCCAACAGTATGGCAAATCAGATTCCCAAAAATTTGGAAAAAGACTACCCTGGATAAACTCAGCCCTATGGAACTCTTAGATTTGCGAATCTGTTTCGGTGGTTGGACAAACATGACAAAAAATCTTCCTACTAAATGATGGTGAAAAATGATGATAGATGACCAACCAAACAAGAATGTTCCTGAAATCACCTGACCTAGCCTTGATTATCCTTGCCAAATTCATATAATTAATCCACCAATCTGGATTCCCCTCAAATAAGGGCATTTTCCCCAAATCTCCAAGGGATGGTGTCAAACATCTTTCGTCACATCTTTCAACGGCAAAAAAAACCTCCCCTGAGCCAACCCGGTGGAACCTGCGCGTCACAGTTGGCACCCGTCCAACCCTCGTTGCAAGTGCACGCACCTGAAAGGTTGGAAGACGGGTGGCAAAACGTGAGGGTTGTTTGTGTTTCGGAGTACAAACCCGGAAAACTGATACTGTTGATGGAAGAAATCCTGCACCACCTATTATCTATGAAACCTATGTAAAAATGGGATGTTCTCCATATCAACTGGTGCAGGATTTCTTCCATCAACAGTAAGACAGTGGAAACACAGCCATGAATGAGTCGATGTATCTCCTATTAGAAATTAGTTGCTTTTCCAGCTAGTCAATGTCAGGTTTTCGGGTGTATGTATTCGTTTTTTCGTTTTTTCTTGGGATGTTCATTTGAATGGGTCAGTAGAACTCAGGTTTCACTCAACCACTTGCAGTAAGCCACTTGTAAATGGTTTGTATCTTGGGGAATCTTGCCCCCCGCCCAGTTTCGAATCCTTGATCCGATCAACTTCCAACGGACATATCCAGATCCAAGTGCCGAAAAAAGGCAGTGGCAGGGAATAAACGGAATAGTCCATTTGGAAGGGGTTGGCAACCCAATCCTTAGGGGACTTATTGACCATGGGCCAATTAGCTACTTACTGCTAACTGGGATGATCCTCCAAGTATGCCATTCAATCATCCGTTTGTTGAGAAATTGCAACTGGCTCAAAGGCGTTCACCACTTCTATACAACAAAAATATATGTGGAGCATTGCATTCCTTCCTTTATAGGCTATATTCAGTGGATGGCTAATTTGTATAGCCTACATCCTACATTCCTTCTTCACTATTACAACTGGCTCAAATGAAAATATCACCGAAAAAAAAAAAACTCACCCTCTACAAGGTGGGCCCTGTCACCAACTCGTTTATAAATGGAATTATAAATAAACCCTACAAATGGCCTACGAAAACTGGGGTGTGTAGGTGAAATGGAGTTTTTTTCCCAACGAAAAATTGGCCCCCCATTTTCACCCAAGCAAAAGGTGTTTTGCACCTGGCATTTCGACGGTCATGTGACCACAGAGTCCATTTCCACAGCCACCAGGGCAGTGAGGATCCTGTCCGGGCCGAAATGGATCCATCTATGGAAAGCGGGACAGCCACGATGATCCTCCAAGTACCAGCAATGAGTAAGGACCCATAAACTCCACTTATAGGGGTTTCCCAATTTTTAGAGCAGAAAATTCCAAAAAAAAAATCTTTGAAACCACCTAATTTAGAGGAGTCTGGTTGACTCAGGAGATCTTTTTCATGACCATCAACTCTGATCTATTCACCCGACTCTAAATCGAGACCCTTTCATCACGGCAGCTCATGAGGGCTGATGTGTTCATCCTGGATTTTTTGTCAAGTTTATACGGGAACTGCTAGGTAACTACCTTCTTGTTTGGGGAATTGTTTCATAAGACACTTTGTAAAAGCACCTCAATTATGACTCGCACATCTATTCAATATATATATATATATATATACTAGATACATAACCTAGTTAGCGGTATTTCATTAAAAGGTGTCCAAATGAAAATTTCCAAACCAAGCTTGGCATATCTATTAATCTATATAATTAGATCAAAAATAACAAAATGTTTATGCGCATACAGTGTAATATACAACGTTAACTTGTTTGGCACAACTGACTCAACGACGAACTCGACATTTTTTCGAGGGAACCTGACAGGTTTCGCCCTGGAATCCCTGAGGGCAAATGCACATGCCCTCAGAGCAATGCCCTGTTCCTCGGTTTTCACATTTTCCGATGCCAAGGAAAAAAAAACACCTTTTTCATAGGGATCTGGGCCGGGATCCTTATATTTTCATAGGGATACCTCCATTTTTTTTTCGGTACCTCCGAAATGTTTGGGTTTTTAACCATCATTGCACTGGTTGTTTCATAATTTTCCAACCCATCTGAAAAATATTACCCTCTGGTAAACTAACATAGCAATGGAATATCCCCATTTTCAATAGGAAACACCTCTTCAAAGGGTCCATTTTCCAGCCAGCTATGTTAGTTTACCAGGGTGTAGTCAAAATTGGATTCCATCTCCCCAGGGTTTGGGCCGAAAATTCCAAAAAATGTTTGAGTTGCCACCACCCAGTTTTCCAATGAACACTTGGATTGGTGGATCATCCCATCCAGCCATGAAAAGGGAAGAGTTAGGAAGCCACCCCCTATTTACACCACCAGACAATAGGGATGTTTAAAAAAATTGGGGGGATCAAACTTGATGCAATTGAGCCACGAAAAAAAACAAAGAACGGCCGGAGACTTTCCATTGAATCCTGGTTGTGAAAAATTAGGGATCCTTACAATGGCCTATGAAAGAATCCCCATGTAACAGGGTAGGATTTCATCCCCTTTGTATCCTAAACAGCCATGTTTTTTTTTCATGTTAAAATTGGTAGGCTACTCCGGTGGCGGATTGGTTCGTTTCCTTCATTTCTGAGTTAGCAAGCAGCTGGCAACCCAAAATTGAGTTTTCTTTCAGTAACTTTTTGATAAAATCCAGGTCCCCAAAAAAAAACATCTACAGACAGATCACTCCAAGAACCCACCAAAAGATATCGGCATACTTGAAGTTCGCTGCTATTTTTCTTGACCACTGAAACTTAAGATAGCGAAATGTTACCATTCCCAAAAACCCCAACTACACCCCGGAAAATTAACATGGAACCTAAAAATCACTTAATTGAAAAGGAAACTCATCTTCCAAACCTCCATTTTGGGGTTCCGTGGAAACTTTCCAGGGTGTAATCTTCCAACCATCATGGTTTTCAGGTGCTTTGGCTGTTAGTTCTTTGGGGATAAAGTCCCAGGAAACCCACCGAAACCCTGGGTGGGGCGAATAGCTAGCGGCAAAAAAGTAGCAATTGACCTCCAAGTTTGCCAAACAGTTGTAATTCCTCGAACTCCAAACAACCATTGTTCGACAGGTTCATTCACCCTTCCATTGGAGGGTCCTTGCGGATTCTTAGGGTACTTCAAAACGCTAGTCTTTGGTGAAATTACCTACCTGGAACTCCAAACAACCAATTTAAAATGGATGGAAATTGTGAAACAACCTTTTTTCCATGATAAAGATTCTAAATCGTCGAATTGAAACAACCATTTATAAATGGATGGCCATCACGTTCCAGGTTGTTATGGTTTACTGTGACTATCCCCAACTTGGAGGAAGTTTATGCTAGACACAAGTTAGAATTTTAGGACCTTCAAATGATATTACCCCCTTTTATCCACCTGTTCTCTGTTAGAAACATTCAAAGCTGCCCGTAACGATCCACCACCACTTTTTTTTGGAAGGATGACAGAAAAACCGAGTCTCCACAACCCAGTGGGCAAATTCGCTGATGGCAACTCCTCAACAAAAACAAATGAAATCCTGATTGCTTCGTGACGGGATCCTCATGGTATACCCTCCCTGAAAATTAACAGCAGCAGTTCGCCCCTGAAAATAGGCGCTCTTTGGCCCCCAAAATGGAAAGTCTTCCAACCATCCATTTTCAGGTGGTAAATTTGTTAGTTTCAGGGAGGGTAGTCACCTTTTTTGCAGCAAATAAGCAGGGAAAACTTGGTAACTGCTCAAATATCCAAGGCATTTTTGGGTGGTTTCTTTTTTGGTTGACGACTCCCAACACCTGTGGGTATCTCTACCACATGCCAACTAACTTGGATTTTTGACATCCTAAAAAACCAAGGAGGTGAAAATTTGGTGCCGAAAGAGAAATTCAAAATTCAAAAGCTGATGACTTCACCTTGGAAGTTTGAGGAATATCAACAAAACCACCGGCATTTTTTGAGGCCTTGAAAGATGTCCAAATTTGGAGGGTTTTTTGTTGTTTCAATGGAAGGTGTCAGGATTGTTAGGGTTGAACAAAAAACCTAGTTGGTGGTTGAACCAACCCCATTTGAAAAATCTTAGTCAAAATTGGATCATATCCCCAATTTTCGGGGTGAAAATAAAACATATTTGAAACCACCACCCAGTCATCTCTTTTTCCCATTGAAACGTTTGAAAATAATATAACCTGAAAACAACTCATAACTTGAGATAGTTTTCCGAATCTTCAATGGAAGTGAAAGCAAAAACATATTCCTTCCAAATGGTAGATTGTCCCTTTTGGGGGGTTATAAACACTTCTGAAAAGATTGAATCTCCAAAAAAAAAGCGTAAAATATCTCCTAAAATGTACAAATGTTTTAAGTTTTAAAGCAATGAAATTGAGGGAACCATCCCCCGACCCAGTTTTTTGGTCACTAAGCAGAAATATCTGACCGAAACCGCTGAGTAAACAAACAATCCTTCATGCCAAAACCTTGGCAACATATATTCAAGTACTGAAAAAAAGCAACTCCACCCACCCACCAACCAACAAAAAAAGACAGGCTTGCCAACATTACTTTATGAAATTTAACATGATCTTTTGGACATGTTCTAGTTGGTGGTTTCAACCCATCTGAAAAATATTCGTCAAATTTGATCATTTCCTCAAATAGGGATGAACATAGAAAGTGTTTGAAACCACCACCTAGTTTTGGACATTTTGAAGAAAAAGAACTGGGACTTGCTTTATTCCCGGCCATTTCGTGGCACTTCTGCACCAAGTTCTTCACACGATAAATGGCCATCATTTTCCATCCGTCTTTTTGGTGTTCCACCAAGGTGCAAAAGACCCAAACCTGCCAAACAGCTTGGATGCTTGGAAAAAGTTCAAAAAACATTCTCCCTTTGATGGTGGTGAAACATGGGATCGAATCCATCAAAAAATCACCAACTAAACAAATCCCAGATACATGGAAACGAGTCAAAAACGACTTGACTGACCATTGTTTTTGGTTCCTAATGAAATTGGAAGAGTTACTGAAGTATACATTTACCCCGTCTATCATATAGTGTTTGGTAAAATGAAGATACAGTATACAGAATTATACCATACATATTTAGAGTTTTTTGGAAATATACCATGCATCTTTTTATACCATACAGAATACCGATATGTATATATATATATAGAATTATAAACCATACATGTGTTCATTTGTTGGAAATACTTTGGCTGTTGGATGATCCATGTGTTTTGTTGATAACTGCCCCCCGATGAACCATGGTAACCTTCAGATTATGGACTCATGGACCCTGAAACTCAGCACATGCGGCGTTTTTGGGCAAGATTTGTTTTGGGGGAATGGACTTTCCCCCCGGCAAAAAATCCAAGAAATACTGTTGATGGACGAAATCCTGCACCACCTGGGATGGTTAAAACCCTATAAATAATTGGATAATCATCACCCTTGGTGGTGCAGGATTTTGTCCATCAACAGTATCTGCATTTTTTTTGGGGGGGAAGGGGGGGGTTGTTGAAGATGAATTCGTGTGAAGATCTTCACCCACCTCTAAACTGGCTTTCTGGTTTACAAAAAAAAAACAGTCCCAATGTTGGACTTCAGGACCCCCTTCTCCGAAAAATGGACGTCACTTTGCATTGGGGTAAGCACTGGCAGTTTCTTCCAAAAATTCAGGTATCCCAAAAAAAAATCGGTTGCAGGTGTTACTCCCTTTGCAGAACCATAGACAACCCCCATGATGCATCATCTAGGTTTTTTGGTGTACAAATAATTTCTCAGTATTTACAATTGATTCCCATCACTTCTCTTCCAAATGTTCGCCTTGCATCACCTGCTAAAAAGTAATCATCTGTCATTTAAATTGGATTTGAAGAACTTCCTCATTCCCAAACAAAAAAATCATGCACCACCACTGTCAAAATCTTCGCGGCCAGTTGGGGAAACCCAACCCAAAAAAAAAACATCCACCTCTCCTCGTCTGTCTAACTAAGATGTGCTGATTTTCAAAAACTGGAGGAATTTTCCATGGCACCCGAAAATCTCGCTCTCGAAACCATTCACACCACCCTTGTGGCCCCTTAAACAGATGTGAGCAACAGAAAAAAACACGGCCTTACTTTCCATTGAATCCTGGTTGTTTAAATAGGGATCCTTATTTCTAGATACTAGTTGGTGGTTTCAACCCCTTTGAAAAATATGCTCGTCAAAATGGGTTCATCTTCCCCAATTTTCGGGCTGAAAATAAAAAAATATCTGAGTTGCCACCACCTAGATAACCATTGTTTTAATGGATGCTAGGTGAAACAACCATTTTTCCATGACAAAGATTCTAAATCATCGAATAAAGATATAAACCCCCCCCCAAAAACAACCAACCACCCAGGGCCTCGGCCTCGGGCCCCCCCCCCCCTTTTTTTCAACTGCCCAAAAAAGTGGCCGTGGCCTCCAGCAACTTCACCACCAAAGCCAGGAGAACAGAGACATTTTCCCCCATCGCACAAGCCATTGCCGTGGCACTCCTGTATTCATCGATCCGGATTTTTTTGCGTTGGGGGAAATGTTGGTCTTATGTCTTAAGGAAGCCCGAATCCGTTGAAAGTTGAAAAACAGCTTTGACAGAGATAGGGGGCCAGGTATATATGTTCAAGACGCAAAAGAAACAAAAACGACACATCTTGTTTTTTTTGTTCATGGGAGTCTTGAGTCGGGAAAAACAAGATGGATGTCGAACCGTCTACCTGGGAGAGGTTTCCCTCAATTTCCGGTCCTGGGTTTTTGTTCCTATCATTCCCTTAAAAGGGTTTCCTTAAGAAACGGTGTGGAAAAACTCCATTTACAGCGGTCCAAGGATGAAGTGTTGCAGAACTTCGTAAACTGCAGAGTTGAAATTCCCCACGATTCCAATCGATTGGCATTTGAGCCGTGAAAAAAGGGCCCCTGGTTGTTTAGGGTATAGAGGGGATGACATCCTACCCAATTATATAGGGATTATAATAAACCACTATAAGGATCCCTTATTCAACAACCAGTATAATGGAAAGTAGTAAGGGTGTTTTTTCGTGGCTCATTTAGATATACCTTGGAAGTCAACCACCATTTGCAAAGATAGCGGGCCATCCCTTTTTGGCTGATGAGGATGATAAACTCGTACTTCAAAAGTGGTGAGTTGCTCAAGATGTGAGTTTCATGGTGGTGAAACAAAGGACTTCCAAGGTCTATGGGAATATCTAAATCTATATATATATAACTATAGCCAATATAAATACATATACATAGACCCTAGCCTAGACCTCCCATGACAGATTAACATCTTCAAATTTCAGTTTTTATTAAGGAATGATAATCTTCCGGGGAGTATATACACCTGGATCTTCTAGATATGTAAAATGTTTGCCAAAAAAAAGTAGGTTTCTGTGAATTGTGAATTTCACCACAAATTGCACAAAAAACAACATCATTTCGGAAGATCCAGGTGTATACAGTAAAAATCAATTTTTGACCTGCTCACTAAGAGATCAAAAATTCACTCAAGTTCCCCAAAATTGGCGACTCCGCTTTTCCCTGGTGGATGGCCTGTCGCTTTCCTGACCTTCAAAAAATTCCCCGGTTCCTTGGAGGTGATCATCCTAGGATGAAGTAGGTGGCTATAAGCTATTTACAGTAGGCCATTTGGAAGGGATCCCACAACCCTACTTCCTTAGGATGATGCTCCAAGTATCCA
>DF242095.1:26912-60197 GCA_000507305.1 Breviolum minutum Mf 1.05b.01 | reverse complement strand
CGAATGTGCTTTTCGCCACAGTGGCGTGCAATTTTTCGACATCTGAACGTCCAAAAGTGGTCCAAACATGCGGTGTTTTGTACATTTTGACTTGCGAATGTGCTTTTCGCCACAGCGGCGTGCAATTTTTCGACATCTGAACAGACAAAAGTGGTCCAAACATGGGGTGTTTCGTACATTTTTACTTCAAAATGTGCTTTTCGCCACAGCGGCGTGCAATTTTTGATTTCTCCTCTGAGCTCCGACCTCCGCACCCGCCGCTTTAACAGGCCTACTTTTCGACTGACCCGACACACGGATCATTGAAAAAACACAGCATTTCGCGACTTCTCTAACATTTGGCGCGGGTGTATCTTCTTTCTTCTGACTTTCGCGCTATTGCATCTTCTTTCTGCTGACTTGACTACTCTACTCTGCTTTTCAACTGTCCATATTGTCGGAAGTTTCTATTTAAACTTCCTTCGATCATTCATTCATTTCTTCATTCGTTTCATTCCTTCATGTGTTTCGTCATTCATTTTGTTGTTCATTTTTTCAATCATTTCTTCATTCATTTCTTCACTCATGCCTTCATTCATTTCATCAATCATTTCTTCATTCGCTTTTTCTACATGCATTTCATTTCTTCATTCATGTCATTTCTGCCTTCATTTCATGTCTTCATATCATTCATTCATTCATTTCTTCATTAATTTCATTTCTTCATTTATGTCTGCATTCATTTCATGTCTCCATTAATTTCATTTCTTCATTCATTTCCTTTCTTAGTTCATTTCATTTCTTCATTCATGTCATGTCTTCAATCATTTCATTTCTCCATTCATTTAATTTCTTCATTGTACTTGCGCAAATCGCAATGTGGCGCCGTGTAAATATTGGAGGACGCAAATGCAAGATGTTCAATGAAGGTTAGTCGCGCGAATAGGGAAAGATGGTCCGCCAAAGCTTGTGGCCAATTTTCGGCTGATGAATTGAACTGCCATTTTCAGGATTGACCCACAAGTGGTGCGACGTTTTACGTACGATGATAGCATCATATGTGCATGAGATCTTTCAACTCTTCGTATATTTTGAAGTAATATATATTTGTTCGCATCGAAAACGTGCCAGTCTTTGCACAACGAGGGCGGATCAGAGATCACGCGTTTAAATCACGTGTAAGCTGGGATTTCATTCGATTACTGTACACCCGGCAGTAGCGTGCCGGACCAAAGCCATCGTGGCAAAAACATGTTGGCGCTGCCGGATTCTGCGATATGCATGTGACTTCATGTTTTTCCACTGGCGCCGCCCCTGATTTTTTTTGAAGTGTAGTAAAATCTCGATAGTTCCACGTAGCGCATGCATACCGAGAAGGTTCTGGTAACTGCAAGCTTAAATCCCGCAACGAAAGTTTACAGTTGTGAGAAAAACTGCCGATGGTATGTAAAAAATGTCATTCAAGGTCGCGAGATGAACTTGCATGGCAACGATGTGGGGTAATGCATGCTTTTGCTGCCAAGGTTCATGAAGTTTGCTCCAATGCGGATTTGACCAAGCAATCCGAGGAAATTCTGGGGGAGCCTTGTACAAAACGTCTGTAGAATCTACGAGTCCGGACGCCTTGGGAAACAATGAAGACCCTCCTGCACAAAGATAGAAGCTAATTTTTTGAAAGTGACCAGTGACCGGGTTGCACCGGTGTTTTTCACCGCTGTCACGTGCGCCCCTGGGCGCTAAATGTTTTTGATGGTGCCAGCGATGTCGACATTTTCGTTCTCAGCGAAATGCAGGTGATTTCGTGATGGGATGAAGCGCACTCAGAAAATTTAGAGAGAAGAACGAACTGCATGTGGCCATGAGTCATAAATCCAAGCGTTTGGAATGTATTTCTCTAAACCTCCATCGTTAACCTCTTTTCGGGGGCAAAACAATTGATGATTTCATACACATCCTTGCCGCAGAGTTGCCTGTTTGAGAAGGGTGAAATCCTTTTCTTTGTCCAACAACTTGTCGGGCCGTCTCGAAAGACAGTAATGTTGTTGCTCCGCTTGCGTGCACCCTGAAACAAGCAGGTATGAGTCACAACACTTTTTTTTACGACTGATGATAAACATATGAGCACCGCAGACAAGCGTGATCCAGCCCAATGGGAATCTTCAAAAAATAATCCCCTTACCCTTCCAACTGAGAAGTGTTGTGACTCAGATGCGTGGCAGATATTGGTAAACTGGGTTGGTACTTGGTGGATTGTAAGGACTCCTTGCTTTATTAGGAAGGTGGCCTCCATGCGGACGATTTGCTTTACTGCTTGCATACTGCGTGGGTGAACACGGCCGAACTGCGGAAAATCAATGCTTTTTGATGCTTTTTGAAGAATATGTTTGGGCCGAATTCTGGGCAGTCTTCTTTTCCATATCAGCCGGATCCCCATTTGCACCTTCTAGAAATATTTATATAGACAGTATTTTACAACAACACATGTATCCTCTGCATGATGCAAGGTGGTAGTGCGTTTTCCAAGGCAATCTTTTTACTCATTGCCTTTTCCAATTGCCTCGTCGACGCGGAAAACTTTGGGTTCCAAAGTGTAGAACATGGCGTCGGTTTCAGTCGGAGGATGCGAAATCTGAACCGATTAAACCTCTCCAACCATCAGTTGCTACGAAGGGTTCTTTTGAGAGAAGGACTGTCATCAAAGAATGCATAAGTAACACTGCCATCAAAGACTTCCAAACTCACTGCCCAAAGTAAAAACTGTCATCAAAAACTGTTTTTAAAGAAAGCCTGCCTAAATTACATTACATTGTCAGCAAAGACTGCCGAAGTTACTCTCACAAATTTGTGACAATCTAAAGTAGTTTTTTCCCCGGGCGCAACCAAAAACAGACGAAAACACGAACACAAAGCAACATCACAAAAGCACCACAGCCAAAAACACAATGACAAAAACACCATCACAAAAAGATCACAACCACCACCACTCCCTTCACCAACACCAACACCACCACATCCCACCATCACCACCACCATCACCAGTCTCTATTGAGCAATGTTTGATCACATGTCGCAATAATTCGACACTTACCTGTCTGCACCATTTTGTTCCAAGATTTGCGCTTACAAAGAAAAAAATGACACACAAAATGACGAAACGGTTGATCACCGAGGAAAAAATGCGTCCACCCACAGTTTTGAACATCCGACACACACGAAATGCGTGAAGGGTCGCTCGGCAATGTAAAAAACGCAATTCATCAGGTTTCGGCATCCAACACGCACGAAATGACAGAAGGTTGCCAAATCTAAGGGTCTCGTGGTCGTTGTTGTTGTTGTTGTTGTTGTTGTGGTTGTTGTTGTTGTTGTTGTTGTTGTTGTTGTTGTTGTTGTTGTTGTTGCTGTTGCTGCTGTTGCTGCTGTTGTTGTTGTTGTTGTTGTTGTTGTTGTTGTTGTTGTTGTTGTCCTGAGTCCTGGGAATTGGGTAATTACTTGGACCAAAAGCGCCATGTGTCTGTTGAAAGATCGAAACCGAATGTTCTGCCAGCGTCGTCAGCACGGCGATCATTTTTAGAACGTTTTGAAAAACAAACGTGGGATCCCAATTCCCAATGGGTTTGGAATTTGCCGTGCGCTTGACTTCCTTTTTATACCAGCCGGTGGTCAAATTTGATGCCACAATTTGTATTCTTTTGCACCCAGTCATGAACAAGGCCATCCGCAGGGCATTAATGTGTACATACGGCTTTTGTTTTCGCCTCTGCCCTCCACGGGCTGCCTGCGGGCATACACGTTTCACCTTGCTTCAAGTCAAGTGGAGTCAGCCGCACGCCCGTAGGCGCACCCAAGGTAAGGGCATCTCATCGGACCGCATTTGTTTGTACCTGGAGAACATTTTCAGTTTTGCGTCCTAAGTTTGTTGTGGGCGCCCACGTGAACAGTATGTTGGAAGGGGATTCCACGCAAGTGCTTTCCTCACCCAATGTCAGGTCAGGTCAGGGCCTGCACGCCAGTGGCGAGCCCGTTTTAGGGCGCAGGCGCAAAAAACACAATATGTACACAACTGCTATTTACATGCGGCAGAAATTCACAAATGAAGCTACATGTGAGTTCCACACGACGACATCCATTTTTCTCCATGATCCCAGATTCGCGTACCTGCAATACGCATGAACTTTAGATTCCCAAGTATGTCGTGGACGGCCCACGCGACGAGTACCAAAAGGATGCCACGATAACAAACGTTGAGCCCACCGATGTGCAGGTAAAGCGGCAACATGCCTGGCCAAATTTCAGTACTTTTTGCGTGTGGTGTACGACCATGTATTAACGTGTGCATTTGCAACAGAAAAAATTTGACCCGTTGTTTCCATATTGAATCATGCACCCCTTTGACCAGGAAAAAATCCACTGGCACGGGCCCAGTGATCCACACGCATATTCCACTCGTAAAAAATACCATGCCATTGCGCTGACCAAGTCGTGCCCGGTGGCGGCTCCACTATGCAACGAATATGCCACGAATAAACTTTCGAAATTGAACGTCATATTTTTGGAAACGTTTTCTGTAAAAAGATCGGTGTTCTGCAGCGAAGCAAGCTGTTGAAGAAACAAATGCTTCGAAATTACGCAGCCGATGTTTGATAGAACATTCTTGCATTGTAACACCAGCAGTGTTTCTGGAAAGCCTTGGTTGCTTGCTGGAAATGGTATTCCACGTCAGGGTCGTGACCAGAGCAACCGCGCAGCATGCAACCAAGCCATTCGTATGATTTCGTATGACCAAGTACCTGGATCATGTGGCTATTCCCAACTTGAATGAATGAAGGTGGTTGTGCCTCCGTTGTCAATGCCACATTCTGTGTCGTGTTCAGCATCAACTCTGCGGTTGCCAGATGTCGCACGGAGCTATCCAATAAATTTTGCAACCTTCCATCGTATTAGCAAAAATGAGGGCGTCATCCTCAAAACGCAAACCAAGTAAGCGAAACATATCGTTTTGAAGATCTATCCCACCATGCAAATTTGCAGCTCTCCCCCTGGACATTGCCAATTCAAGCGCAAGTCAAAACGACCGAAGATTCAGTACGCAGCCTTGTCGCACACCACAGAATATTTCAAACCTTTTGCTATCACCAGTACCATCGCGAACGACACCTGTTTGATTGTGATAAAAGTACCGTGGAATCCAAATCAATTGGTTTGAAGTATTTTGTCGACAAAGCTTCCCACAGTGCGCGTTCCTGTAGCGAAGGTTGTGGAAAAATATCACCACCCTAGATGACTTGGAGGCCTCGTGGTTGCTACCACTATTTTGTGGCAGGTCCCGTACCAAATCTTCGAATGTGCATGCTGGACACGACCAGAGTGTTTAATATAGTCATCGCGGCTGAGGCAGTTGAAGGCTCACTTCAGCCTGGAGCCAGAAGCCTCAGCGCTCAGTGATTTGTGTGTGCAAAGCCCACCAAGCCCCACAGCAGCCAATCAGTCGCTTCGCTCTTGCCACCGCACCGTAACCATGTTTGTCTTCGATTTTCGGCCCCCGGATAATGATGAATCCTAAACAATTTTCCTGGTT
Organism: Breviolum minutum Mf 1.05b.01; assembly: GCA_000507305.1. Lineage (NCBI taxonomy): Eukaryota > Dinophyceae > Suessiales > Symbiodiniaceae > Breviolum > Breviolum minutum. The sequence goes on along the minus strand of DF242095.1, from coordinate 54,643 downwards.
TGAAACTGCTTGTACAACTAGTCGGAAAAAAACTTTATTATGGAAAAAGGCCATGCGTTTGAAGGATGCAGGATCGAAAATATATATTATGTTCGATACATAGCACTACTGGATGCGGTTGGTGATTCCCTGACTAGGGACGTACGGAAAAATGAAAGGACGCAACAAGACAAAACAATTCAGCGTTGCACTCCAGCAAAAGCTTTGTCGATGCCTGTGTCACATGCATACCCGCTTATATCGCTTCTGCCCCAAATAGGATGCCGCTATACGGGGTTTCGGGGTTTCGGATTTCTCCACGCATCGGTGTTACATGCTGCAAACTGGCACTGGGCTGTATGCGGGAACCTGGCCAAACATGGCCGAACAGTTGCGGGTTGTAGGTAAACATGGGTCAAACATGTTGCGGATAGCCTTGGTTTCGTTGGAACATCGGCAAAATTCGGGTGTAAACTGTGCGTGTCTGGTGCGGACAGAGTGCCGTCGCCCGCAAGACAACGGTGCGGTGCCACCAAAGCATGTCTGTAGATGCAAACTGCGTGTTTGGACTCGATGTGTTTTTTGCGGAGATACCGAGATATTTTGTGCAGAAAAAAATAACTGCTAACCGCTCGCCAGCTTGCCGTTTGGTTTCCCGAGCAAGTCAGTTTCCGCGCAGTCTGTGCAGTTCGCGCCACGCAATCATCAATTTTCACATGTGCCATTCTACCATTGATCCCATTTGATGCGAACATGATTCCCATTCCATTGGGCTGGGGGTCGAAACCGAACGCGTCCCGAGGGTCCTAACCGAGCACTGTGGCTCTGTCACTTGCAAAGAAATGGTTCGATATGATACTTCTATGTATACGCGACAGGCATGCCATTGTGGAGAGCGTCGAAGCCGAACGCGGGGGGAGTCAAAACCCAAGGCGTGGTCAAATTTCTCGTGGTAACCGCAGCAGTTTTGACGATGTCCTCTGGTGTTTTCCTCTGTGGCGCTCGCACTTGCAAAGAAATGGTTCGATGTACCTTTGAAGCCCTTCCCCCACCCCAATCCCCACCCTAAACCCCAGTCCCCCCCAGTTAGACCCTAAAGGACTCTATTACATATAAAGGGATATGTTTGGCTACAATGTTGTTTTGTCACTTTGAAACCCTTCCATAAACCCCAGTCCCCACCCTAAACCCCAGTCCCCCCAGTCCCCCCAGTCCCCCCCAGTTAGACCGTAAAGGATGCCTTTAACTGTTCCTGCCGTGAGAAAGTATGCCTGTGTTTGAAAATGACCCCCGGGTTTTGTCTTTGTGTTTGAAAATGACCCCTTACGGTTGTTTGGAAATGACCCCCGGCTTCTTGGGGCCCAAAATGATGTCCCCGGCAGTAAAACTGGATTGTAAAGTGCTCCGTGTTTGAACATGAAAATGACCTTTGGAATGTGTTTGAAAATGACCCCCGTGCCCATTCCATTGGAATGCTGCCATGCGGAAACAATAGCAGCGACCATTGGAGGACCACGGTTCGATTTGGATCGGGGAGCTTATTCCAGTCCCAACTCTAGCGTTCAGAGTTTCGATAGCAGGCATGCAATTTCATTATCTTCTAGAGGTTTGGGTTCCTGGTTTTGGTTGACATTTTCTTCAGAACCAACAGTATGCGGGGACACTCGACGATTCTGCATCATTTACGATCATGATCAGAATTAATGCATGTGCTGTTTCCAATTTTGAGTTTCTATGACCTTCAAAAATTTACCTCGACAAACTGCATTGTTTTCCACTTTTCTCCAAAATTTATTATCGTACGACGTCGTACGTTCCATGTATGTTCAGGAAAGAAGGGAGCAAGCAAGCAAGAGGGGCATTGGCAATGGTAGTGGTGGTGTCATAGTGGCGTAGTAGTCGTTTTAATCTAAGAATCTAAGCAATGATAGTAGTGGTAGCAGCGGTAGTAGCGATAGTAAAAGTACCTGTAGTAATACTGGTAGAAGAAGCCGGTCTAAAGTTTTTGTCGCATCCAAAATGCGCAATTTACGCTCCAGGGGTTGGAAGACTGGACTGGAAGAAACTTGCCACAAAAACCGGAAAAAATTGCTAATCCAGAGTGACCTCCCTGTGAAACTTGTCAGGTGGCCTACTCAATAAGCACATTTTGCGAAACAAAAAGGAGAAAAATGATTTTTCATGAGACTGCACATGAAAGCAGATTCACTTTTGAGTTTATAGTTTGATTGTTGCAAAGAACAAAAGGCAGCTCCAGGCTCCGAAGGTACGTGGTGGAAATATGGCAGAACTAGACTGTAATAAACTCAGGAGTTAAGTGTCTTGAACTCCAAATTTCCGTTTCTTCCTTTGCCCTACCAAATGGCAACCGACCCCAAAAAAATCATAAATAATTTTTACAACACTGTTCGTCATAATGTCCTTTTTTGCCTGGACTGTACTTCCCCGCTGGGCCAATGTGCTAAATTTTCAAATCGTAGTCCTATTGGCCCACTGCGGGCTCAGGAACAATGCTTTTTAATGTGGGGTTGCATCACGAGTGCGCAATTTTTTTCCATTTGGGAATGTTGTTCCATGGTCTGCTTGGAGCAGTTTCAGTGATGGTAGCCGGTAACTGGAGCAATTGCACCAGCCCTTTCGGTTGAAATTGATGTAGCAACAACGTTTTTGGTTTGTGGCAACATGCAACCGATTCTAGATTTGTGCGTGTGGAGTCCTGCGTCTGCAGCTTGATGGTTCGAGTTTAGTTTTGCGGTTTGTTTCTTGTGAGGAATTCGTCCAATTTTGCATGCCATTTGCATAGCCGCAGCTGCTGCGAGTGGTGCTTGTTTTCATCATAGCCATGACGAATGTCCAACAGCTGACTGACAAATTGAGCCACTGTGCAAGAATTACCATGACTAGTGCCTGTTCAGATTGCCAATGCAATTCTTGCATTTCCATTCATGGCTATACTAAATACTGGATTAGGTTTGTAGATTCATTGTGAGGATTTGGTCATGACCTGTTAGACCCGGGCCGTTTTTTACTTGGCTGAGGCTGCTTGGATTCCCTGGCCACCTTGCCACCAGCAATGTTGGCTGAGATGTCAATGTCAACCGGGAAGGCATTGCCCAGAGATGCAGGCTGTGAAGGGGAGTTAATTGGAACGACACGTGGAAACCATTTAAGTTTGCGCATGTGCTGTAAACCTGAGAGACCTTTTGTTGAAATTTTCATTGTGATGTGCAGCTTCAGTTTCCTTGGTGTCAGGCAAATTCATTGCTTGCAACGGAATCTCCGGTGCGCATTATTTTCTTGCCACAATGAATGGTACAATGAAATTGGCTGTTCCCCAAATCGCGGTTCAGCTGGGCCTGGGCCTATGTGTGCCAGAGGCTTGCGTTGTCAAAATTTGATCATTGTTTCAGCCATCAGATAAGATGTTTGCAGGTCGCTTGTTCATTTTGTCCATGCCCCTGAGTTCCAAACGTTGTTTGTTTTGGAGTGGAATTTCCTGTCATCCTGGAAGAGGGAAACGTTTGCCTATGGTTTGATGGTATGAAATGCGCAAGGCATGTGGGAGAGATGACGTACCAGCCATCCTGAATACCACTCCGTTAGTTCCAGAGTTGCGCGGCTTAACCATTTCCAATGTGCAAGTTGCAGATCCAGTTCATGGATTGGTAGCTCCTGGCATTCAATGTTGGCTTTCTGTGGCAGTGGTCATAGCTTTGTTGCTGATGATTGGCGTATCCACTGCGTGTACCTGGGTGGCTGCGAGCAGGGTTCAGGGCTGAGTTGCAATTGGCACAAGCATACGCAGCAACTATAACTAAAGGCTCAATGTTCTCAAATCCTCCAGCCCCTTAGGACTCAACTGCTGGGCCTGCGAGAAGCTCGCTTCTTGCACAGGTGGCTTGTCAGGGCATGACCATGGCATGGTGTGCTTGAAATGCTGCCCCAGGCTTTTTCACTTCTCGGCCCTAGTGGCACCCTGACAAAGCTTGTGGAAGTCCCCTCGTTTGCACCTCAGAAACTGGTACGAAGAGCAAACGGCGACTTGCACTGCTGTCCTGGGAGGTCAAAACCAACTGATTGCCTGAATGGCCTAAGAGTTCTTGCAATGGCCTGGATCATTCTCGGCCATTCCTTTTTGATGCCTGAAGGCGCATGCAGCCAAAAGTCAAACAATTTCAGCTGTGTCATCCCAGTGGCGGTGCTTTAAGAATGAGTAATGGTCCCTCCTTGCAGGTGTGTCGGGCTACTCGAACCCGCAAGACATATCAAGCAGTCCAAGCCTTACCACTGTCAGTCTCCAAATTTCTCTTCTACCTTAGGATATGCATGAAATGCGGCTGCCATCTCACAGTGTTGACCAAAATGCTGGAAACCATTGTTTTACCACCAGGTCCTTTGAACAAAGCTACAGCTGAGAGCAACCCGTTGTTGATGATTATCATCCAAGCTGAGCAAAGTATGAACCCTGGAGACCGGCCAGAAGGTTTCTTGAAAACTGATCAGCGAAGTGGCATATCCAAGGTGTGGACACGTTTTTTTTCTTGCTGGAGCCTCGGGAAGCTACATTGAAATCCACACATGCCGATGAGTACGGAGTATGAACTTTCAATACTCAGGTCCGGATTTTTGCTCTCTCACTTAATGCTGAAAGAGCTTCAACATCGAGGAGCACATCCACTAGTGGCCATTTTGCTACGGTGCCTTCCGGCAGCGAGTCGTCATGGTGGTTTGTTCTCCTCAGAACTCAGCCCCGTCTTTTCCTGATGCAGGTATTTTCGCTTGACGCCGAGCTTGGCACTAGCGATGCCTCTTGGCAGCTTGAAAACATCCGCAGGATATATAGTAGATGATGTTTTATAGATGATTTTTATCAATTCATCCAGTACCATTTGCAATAGATCGTACACTAATGAAATGCGACATTGTATATTAGATGGCGGTGTCACAGATCCAGAAATCTGATTCAAAGTTTGATATGGAATCTGCGGTACGCACATCACAAGGCAAGACCAGGATGGTTTTCTTTGCCCAGTTGCAGTCAGCTTTTTCCAGGTTGGTGTACTATGGAGTTCTGCCATATTTGGCGTTTGGACCCTTTGCCGTCCAGTTGCAAGATTCTATTTTCCGGCGGTGCAATGGGTTCCGGCCTCAATTACAGACTTTGGTGACTCCAGGCATCCCGGATGACCACAGCGAGGGAGAAGTCTCACTCTTGTTGGGATTGAGGTCCTGGTGGTCGGAGCTGACTTACACAATGAGCTTTGGATTGAATAGTTTCAATGGCTGCTGCCTTTTCATGCCACGTCTACAATGTCATGTTTTTGGCTTTGAACCCTCAATGTGGCCAAGACAAGGAACTTCATACCATTTGATTCTGACAAAGTATGCATGGGCTGGACCTGGTATTTAGGAAGCTTGGCAGCAACACAAACGAAGTCACACTGCTTTCATTGGAAACTCACATTCGCTAATGTGAGACTGACAAGGAGATGATATGATTTTCTTTGTGCTCGGAAGTGATGCTTGGAGAATGTTTAAACGCGTCGTCTTTCTCTTCTGTGCAGCTTGATGTAGTTTTCTTTTGTGTTTCTTGCAGGATTTATGGAGGCTTTCACCTTCAATTTGTACAAAGTGAGCGCTGTTGTGTATCTCAGGCGCTGGTGCCGATCTACCACAGGAGGAAAAAATTGGGCTGGTTGTTGTTGCTGTTATTTGACTGCAAGAAAAGTCGCTGAAGTAGGGCAGGAATGTTGACAGCGCAATGATGACTACTCATATTGTGTCATGGTTTGCTCATGCGGCCATGCTAAACATTTTTTAAGGTGTTTGACGGGGCTATCTATGGGAGTCACAGCGTGGCTGGTTGCAAGATATCACCTTTCACCCTATGTCTTCGACGGCCACTACACGGAGCGGCTTGCTTCATCATTTTTTCTCTGGTTTTGAATCATGTCTGTCGACTTTGAACGTTGGGTATGGCACGCTTTGTGCTTCAACAAGACTTTAAGTAAACACAGCTATTTATCATACACATATCTTTTTTGCTCGAGATTTCCCATCGAGCAATGAAACTTTGAAACTTGTGCACCGCAGCTTATACTGTATGATCCAAACAAAAGCGTGCAAACCCTTGCAGAAATGAAATGCCATGCCATGCGGTCTGCCAAGACATGATGAAACCCACAATTGTACCACAGTTGCGTTGACAAATTTTGTGCCGCACCCCCCTCCTCTATTTATCTCTCTCTCTCTCTCTATCTCTCTCTCACTCTCTTCCTCTTCTCTCTCTCTCTCTCTCTCACTCTTCCTCTTCTCTCTCTCTCTCTTCTCTCTCTCTCTCTCTCTCCCTCTCTTTCTCTCCACATATATATGATTACTATTGATTACTTATTATATATGTATTAATACTTAAATATATAATGCAATTAAAGTAATTACACACACAGGAAGCACGCATATACATACTGTATACATGATAGTGAGCCTATAGTATGTTATACAAATGGATGCAGAATGATCCAGTAAGACAGTGAGTACGCATGACCATGTGGAAGTGCGGGTGGATCCAAAACTATTGCACATCACATGGACATACAATGCACAGTGAGAACTATGTGAAGATGTACATCGAGCACATGAGCGCAGACAGGCACTTTATCGTACAACTTGACCCTTAGTTTCTGTTTCTTGAAGAGATCTGGAAGTGCAAAGAACCTTGAAGCAATTCTGAAGCCATGTTAAAACAGGTATCAGTTTATGTTTACGATTTTACTGTACTCTTTTTGCCCATGAGTCGCGGTGCATATTTGGAGCCCATCGCCACCTTGCATCTGAGGTATTCATACTATGCTTACAGCAAGCCTTACACGCGGGCTCCTGCCTACTTTGTCGGAATGTGCCTTGTCATTCACATGCTTTCTTGAAGGATTGAAAACATAAGAAACACGCGAACCGTTCAATGAACCTGTACTTTTGCCGAGTTCCACCGCGTGGTTCATTCAGATCCTCGAAGACAAGGGAGTAACCAGGGAGACTCTGCCTGAACGGCGCTGGCTCGCAGGACTTGCTTCTTGGCTTTGGTACGGGATTGGAGGGGATGATTTGAGCAACATGATGCCACAATCAGAGTGTTGGTCCGTGGGGTTTCCATCCTTTTTTGGGTGTGCGTGGGCACCAAAGGCAACAACAGCTGCCGTTGCTGTGCTGTGCTTGGTCGTCTTCATTCCAGCCACAGACTTCGGGAATTCCAAGAACAGTCCCTTGCTTCACTCAATCATGATTCAGGGCCATTGGTCAAGCAAGCGTCAGTGTGCAAGTTGCTTGCTGATGTTTCTCCACCGAGGCTGGAATGACTTTGACAGTGTTCTTTTCTTGGACTTTGGCCGTGTGGCATGGGCTATGTCTTGGGCTACCATAACACTTCTGTGTTATTACCGTTCCTGGGATGAAATTGGCAACCTGTTTGTCCATGGATGCTTTAGTCAAGAGAATGGATCTGAGGCTATCTGCCATGGACGAATGCTTTCTTGGCACATCCTGGTTGGATCCCCTTTGTCCGCTTGACTTATGGTGCTTATCTTCTCCATCCTTTGGCCTGGAACTTTGCAAATGAACAAGCGAAAGGCTACAACAGTTTTAAGTTTTGAGCCGCTAAGGGATTTGAATCTTGAATGAAAGGCAAGAGGCATGCAAATCATTCTGTCTGCAGTACATTGGTTGAAGGTGCTTCAACTTTTAACTTTTAACATTAACAGTGTGGATCAATGAATCCCAAGTGAGGTGATCAAATTAGCAGCAGGAACATCGGTGCAGTACTACACTTTCAGTGGCATGGTCATGGCCTCAGACTTCGGAGGCTTAGCCATGATCCAATGGCTGACCAGCTCCCTATCACAGCAACCAAGGACGTTTGCTACCGCTTCATTGGAATCTTGTCTGAGAGATGGAAAGGGATCCGGCCCGTGGGCCCCTTTTCGTTGCAAAGGGGCCCACGGATAATCAAACGTTTTTAGTTGTTGTGGGGCTGTGCTTTGAGGAAACTGCCTCATGGCCTATGCCTCTGCAATTGCGTTGTGGTGCCTGATTGAGCGCCCAATCATGACTCTTACAACGGCAGGACAGTGCCTATGATTTCTCCTTTCCCCATGTGATAATGAGTTTGCAGTTGGGGTTCATGCAGTTGTGGAGGAAGTGTTTTGGACAGGACTGAAGCCACGAGCCATCGGACAGAAGGTTGAATCCTCCAATTCTAGACCAGCTCTTGCATCTGCACTTCGTCTGCCTCTGGATGTTGCCCCCGCATGCAAGTTGACGAGAGGTTTTGGAAGGGTAAGTACAAGTGCTCCCGAAAAACGATCAGGAAAACCCCTTGCATAGAGTGTAATGAGTGAGACTAGTCACAAGTCCCACACTCTTGCGCACACATGCATGGAGACAAACACACACACACACATGTATATCTACAGGTATTTTTACTATACTTCTGTATTTGTATATGCATATGCCGTTATATGTCATTGTACTTAAGTCTGGTCAAAAATTTCCATGCCTACATAGTTCTTGTTTGAGGCTTCCACAGGTGAAAGCAGTGAGTCGACATCTCAGTAAGCTGGGAATTTGATTCCATTGATTCCATGCTAATGGCCACCCAAGGTCTTCCGGTGGCGTTCTGCCTAGCTCTCCCTGAACTGTGGTCCAGCTGGTCCGTGATGCACTACTGTGCAATGTTCCGGCCACTTTTTCAAAACTGCCAGGAATGACATGACAAATGATTACAAATGACAAGGTTTGGTATGGGAAAGCTGTTGGGAAAGTGGCTGCCCATGTTCCAGAAGATCTGAGATGCATTTTGACCTCGGTCTGATGGACATGGTCTGAGAGCCTGAGGAAGGAGCACTTGGCTTCACCATCAGGTGTGAATCCGAATAACATAGATACCAGGAATCAAAGCGTTGGCACTTCGCCAAAGAGCCCAGCATTGTCAGGCCACTTCAAGGCCTTGGAAGCATTTAAATCTCACAGCTACAAGCAGCAACCAAAATACAAACATATGGGAAGATGCGCATTGAATGCACATAAGATTGAAACCACTAATGCTTGACATGTGCAAAGTCAAACAAATGCAAAGAGGTGCCAGATGTGACGAACGCAGAGTTTTTTGCGTTTGAAAAGCCTCCTGGACTTTTGAATCTAATGATTTCCAGAATCTGCTCAACGAATTCCGAAGCGCCGTGCGTTCTTCTTTCAGGTGTTCTTTTTGCAGCATACACCAAGCTAGCTTGCTACGGTAATTGGCATTTCGGTTCAGATTTGGCACCCTCAAGCACACAAGCCAACGCACACGCAGATACATCAATGAATGAAGAGTTAGTCAAACATCCACATGTGCATGGTAGATTATACAAATTTCTTTTCATAATAAGACGCGTGTACATATGTACACTGACATGCAGGAGGCAGTCATGTGGACACCAGGCAAAGCACTACAATGACACAACTTTCTCTTGCCCATCAAAGCCCTTCGGCTGTGCATGAAATCGTCACGCACAGCAATAGCATATGGTCATATTTTTTTCGGATTACTGTATATTTGCATACATCAGATATTGTATCATGCAAATGCCACCAGTGGCCAACCGCTTGGAAGCTCCAGAAGTGGCGCCATGCCTTTGAAATTCTACTGGGCCAGGTGCAAGCTGGCGCAGAGTTGGTGAATTTGAGTTCGTAGCTGTGAATCGTTTTGTCAGTGTCACCTTGCCCCTGCCAGTGTTCCTGTAGCGATGGTATTGGCAACCATCTATCTCTACTATGTTCCTTGGCATATGAGAAAACCTTTGGGCTGAAAAATCGGCATCAATTCTGTTTTGGTGTGGTGGAAATTACATGCTGAGCTCAGGTTGTCGAGTACAAGCCTTCCCAGAAACGAGCCAAGTTGTTCGAGGCGCTGAAAGATTGAGGTGAAGGCCATTTACACCGAGTTTCCATGATCTGCCAGGACCTTCAAATGAAGGTGGTCCATCGACCGTCAGAATGTGAACTTACAGCAGGTGTCTTGACATAGGGCAAGTCTGTGGGAAGTATGGTTGATGTTGCTCCATGTACCGATCTCATGGCTAAACGGTTCAAACCAGGTGAAGGTGACTTGCTGCACGTCCACTACACTAGCTGCATGGAAGCAAAGTAGAAGAAAACTCAATGTGATTAGATGTGACATATCATATCAGATCATATATCATTGTTTTGTCTCTTGTTCTGGCTGGCCAGAAGCAAGTCCTAAATCTTGTAGACGCTGCTTGAATCTCGTTTGTCCAGGTTTCTTGAAGAATGCTGGAAAGCAATTCGAAACAACAAAGGACAGTGAGCCGTGCCCACCTTTCTGGAAATCTGATTGAGGGGGATCTGACTCCATTGGAACAAGTCACATGCTTCAACAACAACATGCTTTCAATGCAGAAACAGGTACGTTTTCAAACTGGGCAAGTGTGGCAAGCGTGCAAAGCCGGAGTGCATGAAAGGCTTTCAAAGTGCTGTGTGCTGAGCTTAAGACTTAAGAAGCAAAGGCTTCCTGCTTGCACTATCTGAGGGAGAGAATGTTAATGACCAAGGACAGGAATGTGCACGGGAGAGAAGAGAAAAGCAGGGTTCTCGAATTGAAACTGTGTGACTGTGTGTGTGCTTGCAGACCTGTAAACAATGGAACGTTCTGGTTAGTCGATTCTGAGATGATTCGCTCTCTTCGTTCTGCCATCGCTGGAGGTGACAATTCCCGCAAAGCTTGGGTATGACAAGAAGGCATGCAAGCATGCAAGTGGCAGCTTCAAATGCTATGTGCCTGTTTTGTCCTAAAATCATGCCTGGAAAATGACGGGGAGTCATTTTTTCCTTTTCAGGTCCGACCAAAGGAGATCGAGCCTGACGAACGGATTGTGTTTCACATTGAGATGGTGGACATAGACAAGAATTAATTAGCGGCCAGGGCCGGAGCAGAAGTCTCCTGAAAAGTCCCAGATGGTTCGATTAGGCCACTGGGATCCAATGAGATCATCCGACCCAACATCTAGCAAATGAGTGAGAAGCCATGGAATCCGCAGCAAACGAGTGATGCAGTCATGTTGTACTTGCTGTGTGCCAAAAGCATGCCATGGAACACACCAACGAGGAAGATATTTGTACCGTTCTGGCCGTTATCATTTCAAAGGATGTAGAGCTTAGAAGGTGAGGAAGTTGGCTATGGGGCACGATCCTGAGCATGAACAAGTAGGTGGTTGAAATGGTTGAACATCCTTATGCAACCGATGGAAGTCATCCATTGAATCATGGAGCGACTTGCAGAATCACTGAGGCCATCTACTGAGCAAGTTCGCCTTCCAGCACTAGGCACTTCCGCCTCAGCCGTTGCAGTGGGGCAAAAACAAGGCTGGCTCAACACATGGGTGGGAAAGGGATTTGTCAAAGCTGGATACCCCCCCAAAAAAAAGGCCCAGAATTGGTGTATTTCCAAGAGCTGGCAGCTTGTCTTGCTGGTTGACTTTCAGAAGATCCAGCATTTGGGATTTTCTAGTTACTAGTTGAGCTGAAGTTGAAGAGGCGCAAACGAGGGAGAGCTGGTCCGCGCAGCAAGCCAAGCAGATTTGAGGCGGAGCTGAACTGCAGGGTTTCAAGATGTTTCAGGAATTCTCGGTCCCCAGTCTATGGTTGTAAAGTGTGGGAAATCATTTTGGCTGCTTCTTTCTTCCATTTGACACTTTGAGCTCGAATCTGGGAGTTATCGAGAAGCGAAATCATAGGATTTTTGAGCTTTGTTCTGGACCAATCCTTCTGAGTTGCAAGGAGCTCCAAGTCTACACCAAAGCCCAAGACTGGCCTTGTGACTGCTCTCACCTTAAAAAAAAAGATCACGAAGGACAGGTGCTCTTGATTGTGGTTTTGGTATTTTTATGGACCCCAAGGGTTTCGTACATAGATATGGCATTTGCAGCCGCGCTTTTTTGTGTTCAATGGTGGGGGGCCCCATCTCTCACCGTCTCTCACCGAGCAAAGGTCAAGTTCCGTGGCGACCATGGCATCTCCTTTGAAGGAACACGTGTATCTCATTCTGTTCTTCAGGCGTGGAGGACTTGCCTGAAGTTTCTGGAATATCATGTGACCATAAAGTTCCAAGTATTGCAGTATTCAGTATTCGTCGTGAGGACTGAGCAGCAGAAGCTTTGGCTCAAATGCATATAAGTTCATATAAGACAATTGCAAGTGAATGATGTGAGACAAAGATGAGAACACAAAACCCTGACAGAGGCATAGATTTGAAAAGCCAAACTTTGAACCATACAGTTCTTGAAGAACATCAATTCTAACAGATTCTAACAGGTTCTAAGGGGCCAAAGGTGCAACTAACTCGTGGTGGTGAGTCGCCATGAATCTCCTCATTGGCTCCTATGATAGTGATGATGAAGCTCCAGAGCTGAAGCGACCACCTGACATCTCACGTGACGGTCCAGTGGAACAGAAGCCGACCGTTGTGCCTTGAAACAAATCTGACATGCCCTGTGAGTTGAAATGAAAAATAGACCTTAGGGGAGTGCCAAGAGAAAGATGGCAAATGCATACTGTACATAGTTTGACTTGCTTTGCTGCTATCTCTCAAGTTAATCCTCCTTTGCTGACAACTGAATTTGATTCTGCTCAAATCAGCTGGCTTGAAGATTTTGTCAGACGGGGTTTATTTGCTCAACTACACTGGTCTCTTAGGACTTTTGTTGTGTGAGGTGCTGGATCGTTGGATCGTTTATAAAACCACCCAGTACTGTAGACATTTCTGCTTGTTCTGTTTGATGTGCTCGTGGGACAGGTGGCAGATCTTTCCGGTGATGCTCAGGCTCTCTGCAAACTGGACCAGAACCTGGAACAACAGGAGACTTTCTTGGCTTGTTTCTTTGGCTTTGTGTCTCTTTTGCTTTGTCAATCTGGAGGTTAACTGTCGCCTCTCACAGGACACTGAAACAGAGCAGCATGATGCTTTTTGTGAATGCACCGACTGCTCAATGCTTCTGCTGCCCCTGGGTTTGCACTTACTTCTGCAACAGTGGATTCCAATGCTGAGTTTGTGTTGAGATGCTCGTTTCTCTCCAGCGTTCTGAGGAGATTCATGGCAAAACACCTACAAACCAAAGGCATTCGCTTCAAGTGCAAGCTTTGCAATGCAATGTTCACCTCCAAGGCGAGTTGAGCATGTTGGAGCTTGCTTCTTATTACCATCTGTCCCTAACAAGTGCGTAACAAGGGCAATTCCCAAAATTCTGTGTGAATCAGGACGGAGCCGCAGATCATTTCAGAAAGATCCATACAGCAGAGGTGCAGGCTTTTAAGAGCCTCGGCAGTTCGCATGTTCTGATGCTTAGATGAGCCATTGAGAAGAGGCATTATCTTCGTATTCACCGATGCTGAGGAAGGAGAAGATGCCGCGGCTCTTCCAAAATGGTCCGTCCAAGGAAGAGTTGGCCGCACTGGCACGGCAACGTGCTTTCGCCCGAGACAAGGTGCTCGGCAAAAGGCTTGCAGATGAGGCTCGAGTTTGAATCGATGGGACCGAGTGACAAGGTGGCGACATGAGTCAAAAGAACAGAGTAATGAGTATTTTGAATCCATGACCTAGCGAGTTGAATGCGCTGCCCAGCCATCTTCTTCAGGATGCTAGCTTTGGAGGTTGGGCGAAGAAGGAGAAACCTGCACCACCGCCATGTGAGACGCCGGAGTATGAAGGAATGATGCAGAGCGAGATTTTCACCGCCCCTCCATGGGAAGGATGCTTGGTTTCACATACGAAGGATTATCAAAGGATTACAAAGGTACATACATATGAGCTTTCCATCACATATGGATGCAGGGCCTGTTTTGAGGTTTTTTTCATCCAGCTTCCGCCTGCTTTTCCCCCAGCAGGACAGAGGCCCACTGACGATGATGCAACAGAAATGGATCGGGAGGTTGACAAGCGAATTACACAAGCACAAACCTTGCGGTTTTGTAAGCGCAACGTCTTGGAAGTCAAAAGGGAGGTTGTCCGCTGCAAACTTTGCTACAAGACTTTGCCAAGCGCGCGAGCTTGTGAAGAGCATATCAGCAAAGACCACGAGGAAGACTTTAAAAAGGAACTTAAAATGTGGGAGCGGTTTCTGTTCACAACATGCAAAAGACAGCCACCTTTTGGCTGGGTCTGTAAAATCTGTCAGACCTTTTTTGCGTCGGATGGTGCCTGCTGGCGGCATGTTGGGAAGGAGGTGTACATTAAGTTTGAGGAGCGGCATATGGGGGCCTGGCACGAAAAGGAGGATCGCTGGGGTCATGCAGAAGATGAGGAATGCTGTGGAGATGGCATCAACGCGGGTGGAGGGATGAGCTATGAGAGTGTTCTGGCCTTCAATAAAGCACAAGCCGATGAAGAGCGTGAAAACGAGCGATTGGCATTGAAAAAAGCTAGCCAGCAAGTACAAGAAGAATCCTCTTCGTCCGATGATGATGAACCCGTCGGCAAAATGCAGCAGATCGAGGAATTCTGAGAGAGTCCTCACCAGCCTTAATTCCTCATCGATGATCGATGATCCGAGGCGTTTCCCCTTCAGCTTTTCACGTTGCTGAACTAGCATCATGGAGCGACGGGGAGAAACAAAAAGCTTGTCGTTTTGAAGGTCCCAAAGCATTGCTTTTGCTCCACCTGGGGTCATACTGTTTGTGAGATTTCTTGAAGCAGATGCTAGATAGTACATGGACACCAGCTGATGAAACGTATTGACACATGCATTGGTTTGCCCTGCGCAATGGGATATTGCAAGTGTTTTTCTGATTTGTACACGCACCTACGGATGGCAGGCATGGATGTTGGGTGTGAGACCTGGCTGGACTGCGCTGAGTGTGGACGGCCAAGCCGTTCAAACCAAGGACTAGCTAACATTTCAAGTCTTTTATATATGGGTATGATATGGGTTCCCATATGGCGGCACACATCCTGAGTCCTGCCTGTATTTGTAGATTGCACTTCTTCTTTCTTTGCAGAAGTACACTTTTGAATCCAGGAAGACATCGAAGATGCTCTCCAAGCTGCGGTGGAGCGAGAGAAGCGGTAGGACTAAAGTCTGAACAAACTTCAAACTTGCGCGTGAGATCATTCTCTTGTGTTCCAGGTATGTGGTTTGCTTCGAGAAGGGCCAAGGCAAATTTGGCACAGAGGCCATGTGCCATTAGTGATCGCCATTCTCTTGGGTTGCCAAGTCCAACATGGTCAGGCAAAAGAGAAGGCTGAAAGAGCCAAACGTCAGCTGGCAAAACTGCGAAAGGAATTCCGCTTTCAGGCCTGATCTTTTTACATGTTCAGAGTTCAGAGTCGGATTTTGAAACAGAGTATGGACTTGCAGAGGTACCAACATGTAGGCAATGGGTATGGTCAACTTTATGAATATGCTTGTAGTTGAAATGTCTATTTGTATGTGTATGAATGCACTCCTTGCCATGACTTGTGGGACAGTTTTCTTTCGATCGAATTGGATCAGGGCTGGATAGAGCGTGCTGAGCATCGCGGCACCACACTCGCTCAAATTGAAAGGGTAGTTTGCTAAGTCATATTGACTGGCTATTCGACTGCTGTTAGCTCCAAAGAACATCAAAGAACCGACAACACACAGACAGACACACACGCGCACACAGACTCATTATGACTAGATTAGATGAATCGATGATGACTCCTTTTGCCATAGACTCGTTTTGAATTTTACTTGGTCAGATTTCCCAGCTTCACATCAGCTTGCTGCGCATTGTTGGTTTGAGGTTTTTGCTTGCCTGGAGGCAGCTCCTTTCCGTGAGACCCAAATTTCTGATCAGCGTGAGCAAATTTGCCGAAATTTACAAGCATACTTGTATTGTTGCATGTTTGAAGGAAAATCCAAGAGAAATTTGATGTCCATCCAGTTACTTGACTGTGCATTTGAAAGGAGAATTGTTCTGCATGGGTGGATCACCTCCCAGCCAAGATGTCCAAGACATCAGGGAAGCCGTAGCAGCCCCAGAGTATGAGTTATGAAAGCATGAAAGATCACTTCCAAGAGATCACCAGGCTGCGAATCGATTTCCTCAATTTCTACCACCTGAGCAACTACTTAATCCTTCCTCTCACAAAGCCTGGGGCCTCAAATCTTAAAAACAAGGGGCCAAGGTGGTTGTCGATTGGATGTGCCTTGAACAAGATTTACATCCTGGCAAATGCATACCCAGCTACCCCATCCCTGATTTTCCCTCCAGGCCTAGACACTGTTCATTTGTGGAGATGATGACCAACCAAGCCCAAACACCTGTCAAAAGCCCAGTGATTCAGCTTTCGCACGGTGCTTCAAGAGCATCGCTACTTGTTGAACATCCCTTGGTACTTCGCCAGGAATATATGTGTTGTACCGTTTTACCAATGAAGTGCGAATTCCAACCCCGGATGTGCAAATCCAAACCCGGTGTTGGAATTCATAAACGCGGTCAGCATGGGGTGAATTGCAGTTGTACAGTCCATCAACTGCACTTATCCCCGCTTATCCCAGTCCTGGTTTTTGAGCCACTGGTGGGGCACACCGGCTGAAACCTTAGTGATTTCAGTGCCCAGAATCTCAAAATTTGACAACTGATGGACTTTGGGGCCAAGGTTCAAGGATTTGTTGAAAGTGTGGGCAAGCATGCAGCAACCAGAGGGTTGAGTGCAGACAGCTCGTACTGGACCCCACTGCCCGACATTCCCATTTGTGTTGGCTGGCCTATGGAGGTAGGAAAAATGTCAGGTGCAAGCTCGAAAATGAGAGGTTGAAAATGAGGTTCCTGGGTTTGGCTTTGAGGCTCTGATGTGTTCGCAGAATTCCGACGTTTAGGTACACACAGGGTTTGGCAGATGCCAACTGACATGATGCACACCTCAAACCATTCACGACTGTAAATGTAATGTAGGCATGCGCTCTTATTCTGGAAGTCGTTCTGCTTGAGTTTGTTGGAGGGATTTGCCTCAGAGCCTTCGAAGCTCCACAGTTTCGGCATGAATTCGTTATGCTGGAAGGACATGGGCCTTTGCTTGCAGATTGCCTGAGAAGCAAAGCCGTGGCCTTGCGGTCGCAGTGAAAATCACAATTTGCAAATTGGAATGAAGATTGATTGACGGATCTTTTGCCCTATGAGCATATCACTTCTCCTGTCAAAGGTGAGATTTGTGAGATCCCATCACAGGCTCCGTGAACTGCAGGGAAAGTTCAGAATCGCTCTGGACGTCGAGATTTGTACCCGGACCTTTAGACTGGTGTTGCGGCAAACGCCTTTGCAGGCGCTATTCTACAAGCCAATGGAGACGTGCAAGTTCAAGCTTTTGCTCGTCATTGACCAACAGGCCCCAGGTCACTTTCTTTGACCAGATGACCGGAATGTAGACATTTGTGTGAAGGCAGTGTGCTTCAAGCGCAGCTGGTGTTCAATTCTTAGATTCTTAGATGTTCATTGTCATTGGACGGAACATCTCCGAGACTGCTACTTGGGCCCCAAGGTTTGTATGAAACAGCTATGACGGTTGACACCAACTTGGCCATGGTGGATGTTGCTTGCATCCACAGCTACAGCCTCAGATGAAGCGGACTCGGACTCGGGCTCCATGGATTTCATGCGACTCGGAGGCACCGGCGCGGAGCTGATCACCCACGGCCTTACAGAGGAGGAAGAGAAGATGGAAACGCAACGACCAGGATATGGAGTGAGGCATGCATGCCATCAACCAACTTCTGTTGAAAGAGAGATTTTCATATAAATGCTTGCCTGCATCGTTCTAGTTTCTTGGTTTTGCTCCGTGATGAATGTATGGTGCATTCTCATTCTCCTTTGGGTGTCTCCCTTGCCTTAATGCCTTTAATTTTTTTTGACCCGAATGTCCAGGTCAAAACTGGCAAGAGAAGTGAACTTTCCCATGGAAGTTGCCGAAGCAGGCAGGATCCCTGCTACCCGTTGATGCCGCAGCGAGCTGCTGTCCAGTATGCAAGAATTCAGGGGTACAGATGTGGGTGCTCGGTAGAAATGGTCCATTCAATTTGGATCTCATGTTGAGATTCGCCAACCAGGCCTGGGAGTGCAAGTGGAGAAATCGGAGGACGGAAGCTGAGTTCCCATAAGCAACTACTTGCCTTGAGTGCACAAACTTATCCTTTCCTGCTTTTGATCAAATTCTTTGAGAGACCACTTTCAGCTCGAGTCGGATTATTCAGTTCTACAGGGCTGTTGGGATTCTTTAGTAGCTTGTCAAAATCGCACCGAAAGGATCTAGATAGTGCTCCTTCCACCTTTTTTGATGATCATACTCTTGAAATATTCTAGCCAGCTGCTTTGGATTGCCTGTTGTTTTTTACTGTGTACTGTAGGCTTGGACAGAAGATGACAAGTCGTTGATCCTTCATAGCATCGCCTCGCAAGGGGCTCAAGAAACCAGCTAGCGCCATTCACTGAATTCTGGCCAAGCCTTGCAAAGATTCATGAAGGTGCTTGATACTTTGAGCATGTTTCCTTAGGTATGATCGAGAGGTGGGGCTTGTGTCCTGAACTTCTACCATTTCAACATCCGAATGGAGAGTGAGATCACAAAACAAACTATTGGTCTTTGGCCAGGAACAGCGAAAGCTTGAGAATGCAGAGGCCAGACTTCGGGCACGCTTGGCAACAGCACCTTGGTCCTGTTTATCTTCATTGGATTGAGTGCTGGGGCTTGTGCTCGTGACAACGCACTGAAACGGAACTAAGGCATTTTGGCCACGAGTTGCGCGGCCTGACAAGGACAGACATTGTTTACAGGGGTGCAGCAGTGCAGGGCACTTTTCCTCGGTGCTTTTTTGAAAGATCCAAATGCATGTGGAGCAGAACCGGTCCTTACTTTCTGTCTTAGGATGGAAAAGCAGCACCCACAAACCGTGTAGCAAAGGCACCTCGTTTTTCACTCTTCCATGTTCACGTTGTTGTGTTGTGTGTTGCTGCTGTTGGTGGCGGAAATGTTGGAAACCATGGCTCCCTAGTCGCTGAATTCTTTCGAGGCCTTGAGCTGCATTCAAGAGGATGCAAGGAGGAGGTCTTTGGCTATGCACTTGCAGGGCCGGAAGCCGATTTGACTCTGAAAGCAATGGCATGGAAATACCAGTGTACATGATTCGGCGATGTGTGAATTTTGTTGGCAGAATCGCTGAACATATAGAGTTCAGCGGTCAACATGTAAGGCCTCAGCAGTGAACATCTTCACATGCTTGCCGATACTTGGCACCAAACGCTTTGACTTCGCTTTTTTTTGCCTTGCTGGTTTCTGTCATTGCTGACTTCAAAGCCTTTGGGTCCTAGGAGAGTCTGCCTCCCAACCTGATGGAGCTCACCTTGAACCTGAGGCAAGCTTTGCTGAAACTTCCTCCACTTTTTGCTAGCTTCCAGCAACCGTTCCGTTTGCCGAGGTGTTCATCTTTGAAGGATGATGACATTGCAATGCTTGCGCAGGCAGAAGCATAATTTTTAGCTGCCCAAACCAATGTAGATCATGCCCACCTGGTTCGCTAGGCTCTTCCAAGGCAACTGAAGGAGCTCAAACTTGATCTGACCTGCTGCAAAATCCTTGGGCGGAGAGGAAGGAAAGAAGCAATACCTTGGTCCCAAAAATAGTTTCATTGCAACTCAAAAAAAAGAAACACCGAAATCAGTGTGCAAATCGAGGGTTGCAAGAAGTATTGGCAAAAACATTCCAAAGGCAACAGCTTGTTCCGAAAGTGTTCAGGTGAGCCAATCCTGGTTTATTTTAATCCCCATATAATAGTGTACTATAATGTAATCCCCTATATACCCTAAACAACTAGTTTTTTTTCATTGCTCAGGTTTCGAAGAGGTCAAAAAAACCAGAATTCCAAATAAAGAAAATCTTCCCCCCCAAAAAAAAATGAAAAACGGTAGAACAAAATCTCGTCGAAAAATAGTTTTTGTTTGGACGTTTTTTCTCCACCAAGGTCGGCACTTGACAGATTCAGGGATTCAGAAGCTGGCATCGCGCTTGAATTTTGAAGAGACCGCAGCATCTCGGAAGCTTTTAGTTGATAGTCACTACTCTTCAAGAAAATCATAAAATCCAATGTTTCCTTTTCTTGGATCTCTGGCGTTGGTGAAGTTTCAATTTTCAGGTTTACATACGCTTGGCCGAAACGGGAGTGAGCAAGGATGTGCAGGCCTGGGCAGTTTGTTTTGAAGATTGCTGGCTTGGACATGCTTGGACTCTAGGATTGGTATGCTGCAGAAGCAGCCAAGAACGAGGAGAATGGTCAAAATGGTCAGCTGAAGAATGTGTTGGGGGCTAAAGTTGAAAGCATGAGCAAAAGAGTTTGAAGGTAAATGTGTAGCATCATGTTTCTGGCACATGAGTGGCCATGACCTTACGAGTTTTGTGCTCCCAGGTCTCACGCTCTTCACATGTCACTTTGCCTTAATCCAGACTCGTCCGCACCCCAAGCGAGCATCATATGTGGATGAGAAGCCTGTACTGTGGCAGCGTCGAGGTCTGATCCCTATCGGCGAACTATGGTGCCAGTAGCTTCTTTGCTAGGGAAGGTGCGGGGAAATGAAGGTTTTGGAAATTTGGAAGAAAACGTGCTATGCTGCTCCACCTCAAAAATGCATAGCAAGACGTGTGTTGATGGAGGTGCTGACAGATGAAAGTGAAGAGCGAGCCATCGTAGCTTGGTGCCAAATGCCACCAACTTGTGCTGGAACATTGATGACAATTGACGGGACTTGTTTTCGTACTCTGTCTTCGGGGTTTCATTGCAAGGTTCTAGGAGTGGTTGGCTCCCTTCCCAACATCTGGCATTCTGTGGTTTACCGCCTAGCGGACCTAGAATTTTGTGAGTGAAAGGCATTTTGTGAAGCTAAAATTGCCTGTACTTAGAGCAGATGCAATGATCCTTTGTCAACAGATGACCCTTGTCCGTGCCAGATAGTCTATCGCTGAGTTATTGTTGGGGTTGTCATTTTGGTGGGCTAGATTTGCTAGAAATCACCAAAAAACTTTGCTTCTCTGGCGATGAGATTCAAAAGAACAACTCCCGTCATGCACCATCACTGCTTGTATGTATGTATGTATCATTTTTTGGGCGGCCTGGGCATATCGTTTTACAGCGTTTCGTTCTATCTCTCCGCACTTTGAATTTGTCTTGTATATTTTGACCGGGACCGGGGCTCATAAAAATGTTCCCGTTTTGCTCATCGATGCCCCCCCTGTACCCCACACCCTATACCCTGCACCGGGTACGCCGTACCTGACCTAATTAGTGGTACTATCAGCAGTAGTTGAAGCAGATGTAGTAGCAAAGGTAGTAGTAGCACCAGTTGAGTAGCAGTAGCAGTTGAGGTAGTGGTAGAGGGGTAGCAGTAGCAGTAGCAGTACCAAAAGCAGTAGCAGTAGCAGTAAGTAGTGGTGGGTCCCGGTGGTGGTGGTGGTGATGGTGGTGGTGGTGGTGGTGGTGGTGGTGGAGGTGGTGGTGGTGGTGGTGGTGGCAGTCGAAGTCGAAGTCGTAGTCGTAGTAGAAGTAGAAGTAGAAGTAGAAGTAGTAGTAGTAGAAGAAGAAGAAGTAGTAGTAGTAGTAGTAGTAGTAGTAGTGGTAGTAGGAGAAGAAGAAGTAGTAGTAGTAGCAGTAGCAGTTGCAGTAGTAGTAGTAGTAGTAGTACTACTACTAGTAGTAGTAGTAGTAGTAGTAGTAGGAGGAGAAGAAGTAGTAGTAGTAGTAGTAGTAGTAGTAGTACTAGTAGTAGTAGTAGTAGTAGTAGTAGAAGAAGAAGAAGTAGTAGTAGTAGTAGTAGTAGGAGAAGAAGAAGAAGTAGTAGTAGTAGTAGTAGTAGTAGCAGCAGCAGTAGTAGTAGTAGTAGTAGCAGTAGTAGGAGTAGCAGCAGCAGCAGTAGTAGTAGTAGTAGTGCCAGTGCCAGCAGTACTAGCAGGACACAGCCTAGCAGTACAAGTAGAACACTAGTAGCACTAGTAGTACGCTAGTATTACCAGCGCTAGCAGGGAAAGAGGGAGAGGGAGTAGGAGGCGGGGGAATAGTAGCAGAGGTGGTTGTAGCAGTAGAGTCGTAGAGGTGTAGTAGAGGTAGAGGTACCCTTCTCAGCACACATGTCGACACCACATTCCCAATTCCAAGTCTCTGTCTATCCACTTGTTGCATGGCTGCAGGCAGCATTGAGGGCTCTCGAGTCTTTTGGTGAGAAGGCCCGGAATGCCTTGGGCACTGAAGCGCAGCAGCGTGCGAAGGAGCTCGAGGTAGCAATGCAGCAAGCCGAAGAAGCTGTGGGCTCAGGATGGTAGGCAGGTTGCAGAGGGCTCCGGAATCCTTTGAACAATACTGTGTCCTACATCAGAGATAAGAGATTAGGGTTGGTATACTGGCTGGACTCATTGAGACGGCAATGGAGAGAGAGAGATATCATATCAATGGGATATGTCAAATTATTTGGAAAACAGACGTTCATATATTATCTATGTATTTTTAGATATTATATATGTATTTTATTTTTACGCACATTAAAACAAAAATCACACATCGCCTTCTAACAGCTGTGCTAAGGATCGAAAAGCAAAGGAGGCGCTGAAAGCTCAGAAGGCCGACATATGATGGAGGTTTGCAGGTAAAGAATATTAAAGAAAACGATCAAATAATCAAATACAGTTGTTTTCCTGCAAACAACATCTGTCCCTTCAAAGATTTGGGCTTGTAATGTTTGGCTGAACGTTGGTAGGCTGCGGCGAAAGCTGAAAAGGAAGTGACAGCATAAGACCTGGGACATTTTGGCTGCACGCTTGATAAGAGGATGTCATCGTTCATTTTGTTGGCATGAAATCCAAAACAGAGTATTCCTACTGCGCTACTGTATTTTCAGTACAAATGTCCCACTTGGCGCGTTTCGCTGTCGTCAAGGAACAAGATGCTCTTACATCTCTTACACTGAACCAAGAAATCTCGGCAGAAGACCCTTCTAGATTCTAGTCTACGCAGACTGAAGGTCGAGCATGCTTCCATTCTTGAGTTATGAACTTTGCCACTAGCCACACCTGTAGATTCTGCAGACTGTTCTAATGAAGGCTGCAAGGGTTATATCTGAACTGTTGGGGCAAAGAGACGATTCCTTTACTCAGCCAGCTTATTGTGGTGTGGGAGCATGCTCGCAAGCTGCCTCTGTGCACTTGATGCTTGCCAAGCAGCATAGATGTACAGATGTTGCCATGAAGTTCTTTTCGCAGCTGCATCTTTTATTCTGCCTTTGTGAATGCAGAGGCATTTGTGGATGCCTTTTAGAGTGTCACTGGATCCTTTGTGTTGCCCTTATGGGAAGGAGACCGTCCTGCCACGCAAAAGGAAGTGTCCACCTCCTTTCAAATAGCGCTTTTGATATTTTTGTTGTACGCACATCATGTAAAACATAGTGAGATAGTGCATGATGATGCGGTCAGAGTACTTTCTTGTAAAAAAAAACCGGACGAGCAATCCAACAACTCCTCGAAGCATTTTCTCGAATCAAACGTGAGTTTGACAACATGAGACTTCACCTGGTCGAAGCCTCAGTTATCTCATGCCAGTGGGGGATTTCCAACATGCTGGAACACCAACGTTCAGGTGCTGTGTGTCTCCTCCATACTTATCACTTTGGCATTGCGACCTCACCATGAATTTGAGACTGACTTGACTGCATCGGAGCAGGCACAGGCCGGCTCCAGTCACCACCCAACTGTTCGCATAGCTGAGACTAGGATGGGACACACATTGTTGTCGACAGGGCCCTGGTCGGAAACCGAAAGAAGTTCCCGATCTGAAGTCACTCTTCGCAACCTGGCTGAAAGAATTCAGTGTGTTTAGCTCGCAGCTGCAAATTCTCTGCTCATTGTGGCTGGGCATATGTGATGGATGCAGTATGCAAATTGATGTGCCCATGACCCATGAACGTGAATCTTAGTTTGACAGCGAAAAAACTTGCATAGTTGTACATCATTGATCAAGTTTGCATTATGCCACAAGTTTCGGCACAAAGTGTTTTGTGCCGGGAGCGGCTGGGACTTCCGCATAGGGCATGGCTCGTTCTCACATTGGCCGCTTGCTGGTCTTGGCTGTGCTGGCCTTTGGCTTCAGTTGCAGCTTTGTTGGACCCCAAAGTCTACGAAGTCAGGGTGTGACCCAACGTCACGCTGAGGCAAAGGCACCAAAGAAAAAAGAAAAGGCACCTTGGGTGGGCCCCAAAAAAGGCTCCTGGGTGAAGATCCTTCGACCTGAGTCTTATTGGTTCCAGACACGTGGCCAAGTGGTAAATGTGAACCAGAAGCCTGAAGTCAAGTACCCGGTGACTGTGAAGTTCGACCGTGTGAACTTTTCCAACGTGAACACGAACGGATTTGCACTATGGGAGGTCATTGAGGCACCAGCCCCTGGTCCAGGTGAAGTGTAATGCCGCGCAATCCCTCGTGATGTGCACAGATGTGCCAACTTTTTGAACATAAAGACGAGCCACGTTGCAGTAGTAGTTTCCAGCCTTGAAGGTTTGACGGGTGCAGACTTGCAAAATAGAGCTGCGGCGCAGAAACAGTCAAGATGAGTGATTTAAAGTCATGTTTGTTTTAGAAGCCATGTTGCTGCTTAAGACCCTGTGTTACCCAAACTTGAGATTCCATCATGCATTACCCAAATGTGGTGCATTCCGACTCAGCAAGGACGCCATCTATGCGGACAGTCACAGTCCCATGCATATCTCTACGGCTTTGATGATGGTGGCGTGTGCCGCCTTCATGCTACTTGGATGCCTTTGGGTTATGAGGCCCGCAGCGAACTTCACTTTCAGTGCACCTGGAATAGTCATGCATTTGTCCCTTTTTATTGACTTAAAAAAGCGGCGGTGGTCGCTTAGAAGCTTGATTTTGAACCCATACCGGAACCTAGTCGGCATGACGCTAGACAAGAAAAATCAACTACTGTATCGGATGCACACATCGTAGTTGAGTGCCGTAAGAATCCACAAATTAAGTGTTGCGATACGCCTCCGTGAAGAGGCCTTGAACTTGATGCATTGCTTAAACTTGAAAGCTGTTGCCTTTGGGCGCAGATTGCTTCTTGAGTTGAAGACTTTTGCTATGGCATCAGCCAACCAGATGGAGACACCCCCTCCTGACTTTGAACTGCTTCAGGCTACGCTACCCATCGGACACGTTGACTTTGCCTCCCACTTCCATTTCCAGCAATCCAGCAACAAGATTGAGTGATCATCCAAAAGCGTTCTCCAAACGAGATTTGCGCATGCTTCATTCAAACCCTGAGTTCAAGCCTTTCCAATTCGACGTTCGACGGGTGTAGCCGTTGCCCTGTACTCTTCACTACACCGCTGGTGCTTTCTTACATGCCTTGCCCATTGGCACCAGGTGCCAGATTTCGTGACCGTGCACTTTTTGCCGCTGCTCTTCGATCACAATTTGCTGATTTGCGCGCTCACTTGCTCCGTGCACTGTAGTGGGCGTTGCACGCTTTGTGCTGTGGCTTTCAATTGTCATAATCTCATTGTGCTTTGCATCTGAGCAGTTGCTCCCCGCGCCGTCGTGCAGAGAAGCCTTGGAATGGAGTGCTTTAAAGAGATGTTGGACAAAAATCTTGTGAGACGTGTTTTAGAGACATGTGGAAGAAAGCGTGATAGCGCAGTGGGTGGTAGAGAAGTGTCGGAGAAGAGTTATATATATATATAATATATATATATATATATATACACACACACACATATATATATATATATTATAGAGACATTTTACGTGTTGGAGAGAAGTGTTCTAGAGTAGAGAAGTAGAGAAGGGTCAGGGAAGAGTGTTGTAGAGACGTGTTGTAGAGAAGTGTTGGATAAGAGTTTTGTAGAGATGTGTTGTATAGAAGTGTCGGAGAAGAGTTTTGTAGAGAACTGTTGGAGAAGAGTGTTATAGAGATGTGTTGTGGAAAGAGTGTTGGAGAGTCTTATAGAGATGCGTGGTTGAAAAGGGGTGGGGAAAAGTGTTGCAGAGATTTGTGGTAGAGAAGTGTTGGAGAAGAGTTTTATAGAGACGTGTTGTGGAAAGAGTGTTGGAGAAGAGTTTTATAGAGATGTGTTGTAAAGAAGTGTTGGAGAGACATGTTGTGGAGACGTGTTGTAGAAACAGTGTTGGACGGAGTGTGCCCGGTTGTACTGTACATTGGAACACTGTGTTACCACACATTGTCGCCATGAAGCATTGTTGTTGTCAATGCGGTTGGTGGTAAGACTTTAGGTACGGTACTGGAATTTCGCTATTTGATACCGCCCTAGAATCCCAAGTATGTTAGCCAAAATAGCTTGCTGTTACTCATTCCATTTCATCGTAACCAGCTTGCTGGTTTCATTTAGTTCTCGGGTTCATGGTTCGTGGTTGCTATTTTTCCCCACCTGTCAGGTGAGGGTTGTTAGATCTTACTTCAGTCCCTTCTCCTCCTCCTCCTCTTCTCCTCCTCTTCTCCTCCTCCTCTCCTCCTTGTTGTCCCTCTCTTGCGACCATGTGAGTTCAGTGTGGCGTGCCGGNAGAAAGAATGTCAAAAGATATGTCAGGAAGCATGTCAAAAGATATGTCAGAAAGAATGTCAGAAGATATGTCAGAAAGAATGTCAGAAGACATGTCAGAAAGAATGTCAAAAGATATGTCAGAAAGAATGTCAGACGATACGCCAGAAAGAAAGATATGTCCCAAAGAATGTCGGAAGATATGTCAGAAGATATGTCAGAAGATGTGTGTTACGGTTCACAAGGCAAGTGCTTGTGGGTCATGCTTCACAAGACTGATAACTTTGCTATAGGAAATGCAGCAAAGCTCATGTCGTGTCATTTGATGTGGCGCACTGCAGCAAATACTGCTGGCTCAACTTTTTGTGTGCAAGCAAGTGAGTTTGGTTTGGCAGCCATGGCGGAGCTCGTGGTGGAACGTCCTGCGCCGATCTTCATTGG
The DNA here is from genome assembly GCA_000507305.1 of Breviolum minutum Mf 1.05b.01. Classification (NCBI taxonomy): domain Eukaryota; class Dinophyceae; order Suessiales; family Symbiodiniaceae; genus Breviolum; species Breviolum minutum. The sequence goes on along the minus strand of DF242095.1, from coordinate 27,631 downwards.
GACGGTTAGTCGGTTTGCCAAAGGAGTTGGGCATGCGTGGCGCTATGTCTTGTCTACAGTTGGATCTGAGCTTATCTATGTGTGCATGGAGCCGCCTAGCACTACGCATGCTGCGGATTGTATGTTCATTGCGCCAGAGGTTGTGGAGGGAATTTTGTGGCATGTGGTATACGAAGGGAGAGCTGTTCCAAATGAGGAGGGCGAGCAAGAGTTGGAGCAGCGTGCTCCAGTCTTTCGAACTTTGGCGTCCTTTTGGGAGGTTGGAGTGCATGAGTGGCAAACCAATGCTGTGCCGAGCAGGGCCAGTTACACCGAAGAGGTGCAAGAGGCACAGTGGCAAGCATCTGACTTCATGGTTTGCAAACGCCATGACATGTAGTTGTGGCTGTGTGCTCACTTGCATGGCATCTTGGGACTCAACTGCTTTTTGGCGGGGCGGTCTGATGCATGTGGTGTGTGTGTGTGTGTGTGTGTGTGTGGAGCTACAGGCTCTTTGCATCTTTGGACTTAACTGCTTCTTGGCGGGGCTGTCCGATGCAATCGAATGCAACGGTAGAATTGCCGTTTGACAGGCACAAAGTTGTCATGGATATTACTTTTGCTGCGTGGTGTGAGGTAAATATAGAGTTTGTGGAGTGGCTTTTGTGTGAAGCTGTGGATGCTATGTTTTGTCTTTGATATGTCAGAAAGAATGTCAGAAGATATGTCAGAAAGCATGT
>DF242095.1:13240-26679 GCA_000507305.1 Breviolum minutum Mf 1.05b.01 | reverse complement strand
TCAGAAAGAATGCAAAAGATATGTCAGAAAGATATGTCAAAAGATATGTCAGAAGATATGTCAGAAAGAATGTCAAAAGATATGTCAGAAAGAATGTCAAAAGATATGTCAGAAAGAATGTCAAAAGATATGTCAGAAAGAATGTCAAAAGATATGTCCCAAAGAATGTCGGAAGATATGCCAGAAAGAACGTCAGAAGATTGCTTCCAGTCAGTCTGCGAAGTTGAGAGTAACAGAACGCATTCCGAGGAGATGAGTTGTATGTCTACCTTCACCTGACCCGATCAGGCTGCAATAAGTCCGATGGATGCGGCAGCCTGTCTGAGTACTTCAAGAAAGGAACATCGTGACCAAAGAACATCTCACTAGCATCACTAAGCCAAGGAAACCTGAAATCAATGTTCTCAAATTCTCCATTCTTCCTATCATATTCTCAATGACAACCTTCACCTGACAACCTCCACCCAACATGTCATGGTGGGGATCACTCGAAGTAAAGTAATTTTGTTTTTTTCCTCCAGGTCCCGATTGGATTCCTAGTTTCTTTCCAGCCTGCATCCAGTCACCCTTCAGCAATCCCAGGCTTGTATCGCCGGGTTCTTTTGCATGGTTCAAGGCGCTGATGCCAATAGACTTTGATGAGTCACTCCAAAGTTGATCATGGCAACGTGTCTGACAGGAAACCGAAGAGAGCAAGGAAAAGATCATTGAAGATGATTCCGAGGAAGAGGAAATGGAGGTTCAAGCTGTGCCTACAGGAGAACTTGGGAGGAAAACAGTGTTGTGGTATTTTGCTTGGCTATCAACAATGGTTTTGTGACTTTTGATGGCGAGGAGTGCCAGCAGAGGACAGGTCCAATCAAGGGAGAAAGGGGAGATGGTTTGCCAAGGCTTTGGAGCCAACAGCTTAGATTGAAAACGTTGGCATTTCTGATGCCAAGGTTAGGGCTGCGAAATGGTAGGGCGGACTTGGAGGGCAAAACGCACGGGGAAAATGCACCAAGGAACATCAAAGTGGAAGGAGTCTTGGGTGGTTTAAGTCTTCAATTTCAGGATGTATACACAGAGAAGGCAGGGATTTGTGCAGTTCTTGTTTACGTTTATGGTCATGATTGACTTGGACTGTTGCCCGCGGGTTTTTGGTAATTTCTGACGTGTGCCAAGTGTCACGCCTGCAGATGTCAAACCGGTAGGTGTGGTTACAGGACAGCTTGCCCAAGAACATGCAGCGTGGTGCTTTCTTAATGGTAGGAATGGCTGGTGGCTTGTTCATACAGCGCATGTGTTTTGCTCCTTGGCTGAAGGGTTGACAAGACACTGCCTTCTGAACTGGATTGGGCAGTTGGCCATTCAGGCCATTTGCTCTGGGGGATAGGTTTAAAAACTGAAGTTCTTCGGCGATATTTGGCCTTGTAGCAATTTCATACATGCAATGCTGCTGCACGACTGCTAAGTTCTTGGAATACAATCTATGTGGCGAGCCATTCGAGAGCTTAAAGACAGGTGAGATTCCCAAAGGATTCGAGGCGAAAGAAGTGATTCCCTGGTACGCGGACATTGGCTTCTCGATGTGATTCTCAGCAGCAGATTGAGGGCCATGGAGTCATGAGTGCGTCCTGTCCCTCAAACTGTGGATCAGAAAATTGGTGCAAGCATCATCTGGTGATATGTTTGGCATATTGCCAGGTCTTCTAGTTGTGGTGGCAGCTGCATTTGGCTTGACATGGATGGGCAATCAGCCACGGCAAGAATTGAGCTTCTCCCATACTGGAAGCTATTGGGGTCTCCTTGGCAGCATTCTATGGCAAGGCCGTCCCTTCGAAAACTCGTGTGTTGAAGGGCACGCTGGGTGCACAATCCTCCATAAGTCTACTTTTGGGTCTGCTTGAGTTGGCGACATGCCATTTCCTGTGCAACTGATCTCCAGAGGGTCTAGCACTCACCCAGCGTGAACGTGCTGCTGTTGCAGGCGAACAGTCAGAACAATATCCCCTCAAAAGGCAATAATAATTGTTGAAGATGATGTTCCTTTCAATGGTCAAACACGTTAGTTCCCTGGAGGGCATGCCATGTTGTTTCTTGCTGTTGAGAATCCCAGCACCAAGAAATGATTGATTTTGCTTGCCTGCCAAGTTCTGATGTTCTTCCTTTGGTTCGCCTTCATCGCCACCAGTGCCCCTCCATTGAAGATGACCTGCGAACAGCAAAAATCTGTTTCTGACTTCACGATTGACAAGCTGCCGGTGTCCAACAGCACGAACAAGCTGTGCGAAGCGATTTGGACAACTCCTGCACCTCGGCAGTGAGAACGTCGTTTGTGCGGGTGTTGCTACCAAAAGTCAAAAGTGGTTTAGGAATACAGTTCCAGTACATATTTCTACGCTGCCTCCAATTCGGTACCTTCATGTCAAATAGGAAAGGAATTCACAGAATCTCCGACACTTTTGAGGCTAGAAGGCTGGACTGCAGCTTGCAAGGGCACACGGCTTGCCAGATCTTCATGCTGCTCCCAGCTTAGCTGGACCTTTAAGCTGGCATTCCGAGATTCCGAGATTCCAGTACTTTCACTTCGGGTTTGTTTGGTTTCGTTTGTGCAGCCTCCAACTCTTTACCCACTCTTGACTCTTCTTTTGTTGGACCCGTTGATGTTTTTGGCCAATAAATAGGATCGAGTTCTTTTACCTCAGAACCTGCAGAGGTTCAGTAAGAGAACTTTCCATTGTACGTTGCAAAACCCGACCGTTTGTTTGAACAAGGTTCTTGCTGACTTTGCCTTTCGCACTGCCGCAACTTTATCACCAACCTTTGTGTTTGGTGTGGCTGCTCACATATGTGGGCGCCACGACCTATTACGGGATGGAGTGCCTTGGGTAGCACTGCTGCAATTTCCAACTGAGTCTGTTCTGTTAATGTTGTTGCATAATCATAACAATAAAAAATGGACATTGAATGTGTGGAACCGGGGACAGTAGCGTCCATGGCCGACAGAAGTGCATCGTACTGCTTTGCAAAAGTATGACTGATCTTGATCCAGATACGACAAAGATGCCGACTCTCTTTACAAGCACGAAGAAGGGGAAGATCTTCCCCTGCAACTTTGCTTGTGTGCAACTTAGTACTTCGTGTGCTCGTGTGCTTTTTGCTTTCGAATGCATCACTCCGGACTTGCTTACCCTGCTAGGTTGCTACTTGCCTTCATCATTGGATATTCAAGAAAGTATTACCTAGACACTTGACACTGCAAAAGTGCTGAAAGGCTGTAGCTTGCACAAAGCAGGTTTTGGCAGACTTTCTTGATTTGCTCGTCTAAGAAGTTATGTAACATTTTCACGACCTTTGTGGTTTTCACTTCCACCCATGATCTCCATCTTTTCAGCATAGGAAAAGTCTATGCGCCATCAGTTCGTTGGCCAATTGCGACAGCGACAGGCGATGGCTCCTTTGTGCCTTAGCTCGGGTAGGGGATGGTCGAAGAGGGATTGGTTCCCTTCACATTGAACATCGAAAAAATCGGCAGATGGGACATCCTACAAGGATCCATTTCCTCGTTGATTTCAGGTACTTCATGTTTAAGGAGCTGGTGCCGGAGTACGTTATTCCTCGGATGCTCAACAAAGAGGTGATCGCCGATCCCCGGAATACTGTCACCGTGCTCTTTGTTCTCATCAACAACTTTGGCGAGTACACCAGGACAAACCGCACTGGTCTTCATATTCTTGTTCAAAGTATATAGTTTTGGAGCCAGATGGTGGATTGTATGACACTGGTCACCGCGCGGCCACCCGCAGGGAGAAGCAGGATCCAAAGAGTTCGCTGAAGTTTCTGAATGCGTGCTTTGATAAGATGGCGCTCTTGATGCAAGAGTTTATCACACACCCGCTTGTGGAAGTCGCACTGTTTTCATGTTTTGAGCGTATTACATGCAGTATACATGCAGTATAATTTTGGGAGGGTCGGGCGGTTGTTGGGTCCTGCTTGAATTTTGGAACTCCGTTTTTAGCAAGATACATGATTTGCCTTGCGTTTCCACTAGCCTATTTTGTACTTAGGGTCGCAGTTGCAGTGGGAAGTGCAGATTCAGAACATTCATTGTAAGATACTAGTGTGCTCGGTGCTTCCTCCAGTCCTGCCAATCATGCATTTGCATTTGCCCTTAATTCACCTAGTTCATATGCTTGCTTCTGCCGAATTAGCAAAGCACAATGGGCCAAAGGCACGGAAAAACCTGTACCATCTTCTTGATGCCAAGACTATGGAAACAGTTCATCCAAATGACTAGTGACTAGAACCAGATGTGCATGTGAGACAAACGAACGTTGGCTGACAGCGGCTGCAGTCAACGGAGTCTCAGATGAGGATGCGATTTGTGCGAAGTACGGGGTGACGAAGATTGAGACCGTGGCCGAGGAATATGTTGCATGTGTTGGTCAGTGGCCTATGATGACAATGATAAGCCATGCTGAAAACCAGGGAAAAAGAGAGAGAGAGAGGGACGTTGCAATGTATCATCGATTTTTTCCCCCCACCTTTTGGGAAAACTTCTCCATGATTCTAAGGCGTCACCAAGGCAGAGCAAGAAATGGATCACAAGGTGCTTCTGACCAAGTTACTGAAGGCTGGCGAAAGCGTGTCTCACATCTATGATAGGAGAAGCTCTTACATAAGTTATTTTGAATCTGAACCTGGGACACGAAAGTTTTGCACAGTTTCATGTCATGGATTGCCTAGCCTACTGCCTGGTAGGCTGCTGCTGAGATCTTGGCATTGAAAGAAGTTGAAGTTGAAGGTGGTCAGACGGTAGCCGTGGAGTTCAAGATGGGTACATACCTCAGCTCCACACGTTTCACATTGTATGACTGTTGGTCTCATATGCCAGCACTAAATGTGAAGACATCATGTGGTCCCTTTGGCCTGTGAACTTTGAATCACAGCACCTGATGTCTTGCTGATTGACATCACTCATGAGGCATGCATACAGGTTCGATTGTTGCCGGTGTCATTGGTGAAAAACTGCCTCGTTTTCGGCTCTTCGGAGATACGATCAACACTTCGGTACTTCGGAGAAGGTTTAGTCCATGTGAGACTTGAGGGCTTTGGCTGGTGGTTGGCAGTTGCCCTGATGCTGAATTCTCTAATTGTTGATTCATTTGAACATTTGAGATTTTGGATTTGCATGGATTTGCCATGATTTGCCCCTTGAAAGCTGGCCAATAATTAAATGATTCCAAAAGTTGCAGGGGCTGCAAGAAACGTCCCCTCTACGATTTTTCTTTCCTTTTGAGATGGTTGAAGGTCTGGGATTTCTCGGCCACCCAGCCTTGAAAATCTGGCTTTGTTGCACAGTTACATGGCGCGCGCTCTGATCTAAGGCTCGAATGATGCAGAAAGGCTGGCAAAATTTTGGGCAAGAAAATTTGAGACTTTACAGAAAGGGCACCTATTGTGGCACCCGTGGCAGGTCAGCCGGGGACCCTTCAGTTCGGAGAAGCTACTATGAAGTATGCCACTTGTCAGCTTAGAATATGAGCAATGAGCGCTCATCACATTTTGCAACGGTTGGGTTATCTTTTTGCAAGCCAAGGTGAATGATGACTACGTGCCTTGCCTTGGTTTCTGCGTTTTCAGATCTCACTGCCACGTTGTTTTTATGTGACTTTGGCTAAGGTAGTGGACAACAGCACTCGACCAAACAATGGTGTGGTGACCATGAAAGGCAAGGGCGAGGTGCAAACTTGGGTTGCTTGGCGAAACTTCAAAGCGGTAAGGTTCGGTACCTGAAGCTTGCTACATGCTGCGATGTCCATGCAACCTGGGCTCTGCTGCAAGTCCACTGTCCCTCGAGGTACTGAAAACCTCATCTCTGGAGGCGGAGGCCAGCACGCACAATTCCCGTCGAGTTTCTTTCTAGTTCTTCGCACTTCTTGCCCTGTGTTGGACGCAGGAAGCAGGAACAAGAGAGGGCGGGAAGAGGCGTGCTGCACGTGGCGGCTTTTGTTATTGACAGAGAGGCAAAGATGTCTTTTGAGAATTGCTCAAGACAGCACTGCAACACATGGTGCAAGATATTCCTTGACGAGGATGTCTGCATTGTCGCAGATGGTTCTGGGAATGGCAGTGGAGGATTGCCTTACCATGGCTCAGCAAATCGTCTAGCTCAACTTGCATATATCATCACATCCATTCATCGCTACCAGAAGGCTTGAGGGTAAAGGCTTGTACCCTTCTCATGTTCCCCTACTGTCAGACGAGGTGCAACAACAGCCAAAGTGATATCCAGCATTCTGCGACTGCATCATTTGAAAAGACGAGCCATAATGTATATTGGTTATTTATGACTTATGACTCATGACCTTATTCTGCATTTATTTGATGGTCTTCGTCGATGCTGTTGGTTGCATCAACTTGCAGACTTACTTCTGCAAGATCCTTTATGCAATCTGGCATATGCGTGGAATGCAGGAGAACGGCGACGATGAATTTGACCGGATGATGGACAAACACCTAGCTGAAGATGCTCGGTTCGCATGTACAAGCACACCCATGTTTTACTTTGTATTTTGACCGATTCCCACTCACTGGTCCCCCTTCCTGACTTTCTGTCGTCGTGTCAGCCTACCAGAACACATTCCACCGCGTATGCACTCGATCAGACATGATCAGAGTATATAGATCAGTCACCAGGATGAGAGCGAGTTCAGCGCCAAAGAAGAAGCACAATTTCGTTGTCCCTTGGCATGAATTCTGTTCAGGTTTCTGAAAAAGCATGTTTTGATGCAGTTTGCCGTCAGTGCCGAGATTCGCTAACCTGAAGGTACTCAGTAGTTTTACTTCCTGATTTTGATGGCCTGTCACTACAGGCTGGTGGCACGCCAAGAATGGGCATTCCTTTGGCATGCGAATGAACTTCCTGACCTTTCTCTTATCCTGCGTGACGCTGGCCGAAATTCTGCACATGGAACACCTAGGCCGCAGGCTGGGACGCATCCACATTGTTAACGGCCTGTTGAAGTGAACATTGCACACATTGCACGTCAAGTGGATGAGAATCATTCTTGTTCAGGGTGTGGGAGCACCCGAACTACCATGGGACAGACATTTTGCCGGTGAAGGGAAAACTACGCTTCACACTGTTTTTGCTGTTTCGATTCGCATCTCGGCTGCTTTAGAATCTCTAGAAGTATGAAGGTTAGGTGACCGTGGGCCCTTTATCGACTCAACATTGATAGAGCGCAACTGGTATCTAAGGCGGCCTTTCTGATTTGCATGGCGTGGTCCGTCCTGGCAAACTCTGGCTCTAGCTGGATTTCACCTACCATCCCGGATTTCACCGCATTGACTCGGCGTCAGTGGCAGGAGGCTGAGAGGAAGATTCGAAAGGCCTGGACACTTGGAATTTCGAACCATCTGCTCGCGTATGTGCCGTGCACCATGTGCCTCTAGTGCCCGACAGGTTCAGTTTGGATTGGTTACTTCCAAGGTCCTCGTTAGCTGCTCGCCAGAAGCAATTTCCGCACTTGCATGCTGTGCTTTGGAAACAGAGCTGAAGTCGAAGTGCTGTTTCCATTCTCAGCCTCAAACTAGTTTGCCACAGGTATTCTTATGTGGTTGTCATACAACGTCTTGATCCTGCAGCAGAGGGAAGCCAACTTCACGTCATTGGACTTCCTTGAATACATGAATCAACAATTCTCGCAACTCAGCAAAATGATGGTGGCAGGTTTATGCTTGATTCTATTTGACTGTGTCACATGCGTACTTTGCATTTTCATTTTCCTGCAAGGCTTGTCTTCATGGTGGCCTTCTTTGTCATCATCAATGGGCAGGTGATCTCGTTTGCTTCCAGTCTGATCTTTGTGCTGCTGGCCATTGTTTTCATGGCGTCCCCTGGATACATTATGATCCGGCTTGGCTGATTGTCCCTGCAAGCACGGTGGCTTTCATACCTTTCCGTGTGCTCTGAGTTGGGAAGGAACCAAAAGGCACCATCAGCAAGACCACACACCTGCGAACCATGTAAGTGTATGTTGAAGTTGGTAGCTTGCAGCCGCAATATGCGCTGAGGTTGGAGGACAAAACGCCACTTTATGTCTCCTACACTGGCAGGGTGTCATGGCTGGTGTTCCAGCTTCGTCTTCATTTTTTCTCCAGCTTTTTTCTTCGTGGAAATTCAGTGCAACTTCCAGTCGAGGTGGTTTTTGTGGGCGTGGCTGCCTTGGGCAGTATTCTGGCCTACGAGGGTGAAAGAACAAGTAGAGCCCGCTTCAGATCCAAAGTCAAGGCAGGGACAAGTCAACACGACAAAACATGTTGGCATTTGCACACTTATCCGACTCAATTATAGCTTTTATATCCTCATTGTCCGATACTTTCTTTAAACATGAAGGTGGAAAGGACGGAATCACGCATTGAAGATGTTCTGACGACGTTGATGCCCAAAGAAGTTCTGAAAGAGTCTCTTGCCTTGAAGTTCTCTTTTCTGGGCGATAGATTTTTCCCCAACAGCTTTAGCTATGGAGTCTTTGCCAATGTAGGCTCCGGGGCGCTTCCAGGGCGGCTTCCGGGGGGCAGGTTCCCGGAGGTTCCGAGGCAGGTTCCGAATCACGGGTTCTGGGAAGGTTCCGGGCAGGTTCCGGGGCAGGTTCCGAACCACGTTCCGAACCACGGGTTCCAGGGCAGGTTCTGAACGACAGGTTCCGAACCACGGGTTCCAGGAAGGTTCCGGGGCAGGTTCCGATTCACGAGTTCCGGGAAGTTTCCGGAGCAGGTTCCGAACCACGGGTTTCGGGGCAGGTTTAGGGGGACAGGGTTCCGCCGGGACGGTTCCAGAACGGTTCTGGGATTCGGGACGTGTAACTTGTTCATGGTGCGTTGATTTTCCTTCGAGGAGCCGTTTATAGATGCAGAATAAGAACAACAAAGATGGCAACATAGATGTGTCCGCAGATTTTCTTTGCTTGCATTGTTACCCAAGCTGTTGGGGATAACACCTGGGCTTATTTTTTTGGCAAAAATTGCCAAGATCAATCTAAGCAGCGAGTAAGTGCTCATACATTTGCTGGTCCTAAGGTGGCGTCACTGGGCAGCAAGAGAGACAACTGGCTTCGCGAAATTCATTCAATTCAGATTTTTCCAACATGAGGAACACATTATGTGAAAGAGCGACTTGATGATATAAGGGGTTGTCTGATTCTATTGCAGGTGTACATGTATGAACGAAAGTGAAGCGCGCACACTCGCATACACACACAGACAGACAGAATTGCACCTATGTGCGGAGTGTCTGCCTGTACTAGCTACAGTTTTTTCACTGAAAGCAGTCAGGCGCCAATCCTGGATCGCATCCTGTGCATGTCTACCAACATGCCACCGTCACCCAGTCCGACTTATGTGGCTTCACACAGCTTTCTTCTGGCAGGTGCCTTGAGCTGGTGATGCAGTGAGATTTTACTCAAAACTGGACAAATCATCACAAATCAATGGCATTTCAGCATGGTGAAAAATAGGACCCAAAAAAACTTGGATTTCAGTGGCTGGAAATTCATGGAAATTCTTTGATGGGCTCGTGCGTTCTTAGACTTCTGCAGGTCTCCCTTCGAAGTTGTGAGCTTCATGGGTGAGCTATTTGGAAGGTCCCGCACTGTTCTTTTCTTACTGCTTCGTCAAGTTTCAGCAACCCTTTTTTTACAGGTTTGATGTGCTAGCACAAGAGCACAATATCTACAAGGTCGAGACTGCATCTTGGCAAGAATGGATCATTGTATGTCTTTGAGTCTTTGTCCTGTTCGGGGTTTCTTTGTCTGTGATGTGAAGGGCTTGGGGCCTGCGAGCTTGTGGTGGTGCAGGTTGGAGATGCCTACATTGCCGGAATGGCTCAGCCATATTTGACTAAAGAGCACTCTGCAGTGAGAGTGGTGGAATTTGGCCTGGCCATGATCAAGGCATGATGTCGTTTTTCCAGTTTCGTCGCCATTCTATCGCAATAGCCGGCCAAAGAGGGGCTGAGCTGGTTCCAGGCAACGGCCAAGTGGTCCGAGAGGCTCCGACAAAAAGATGAATATAAGGATGCAAATGTCCGATGTCGTGTTGGATGGGTCCTCAGTTCCAGGCTAAAATACTCGTGGTATGCATTGGTATGCTTGAGGTAGACCTTCTATAGCATTTTATTCCGCTGGGGAACCCCTCAGAAGCTAATTCAGAAGCACTGGAAAGCTTAAGCCAAGCAGATTTGTTGCACCCTCTCCAAAGAACGGCTGGCTGTGACTCACCTGAATGAGGTGTACATCATGGTGAATGTGTGGGTGGCATTGTGGGTACGGCTCCTGGTTGACCTCCTTGCTGTCGCCACGGGGAAACGGGGAATTTGTGCTGTCCCCAGGCACTGGCATGATGCGATATCATCTCTTTGGGGAGTTTATGAGTATCGTGGACATCCTGGAAGCGACATCCAAAGAAGGTGTGTGCCAGATCAGTGATGCTTGCAGGACTTTCTGCCGATCTTTTCTTTGAGCAGCAAGTTGCTTTGCCAGAACTTGTGCTGGCTCCCACCTGCCTCTGTTTGAGGATGCAGATCGAAAGCGAGGGTGGCTTCTCAAATTCCATCAAATTTGAAGTGGCTTGGCTGGACTAGACCACATTTGCCACTTGCCTATGGTGCTGTGGGGCATTAGCGCGTTTGGACCACTGCCAGCTGATGCATTTTGCAGGAGCGCAAGGATGAATTGAAGACATCAAAGGGGGAGATTCACAGCACCGACGAAGTTGGTCATTTGACGCAAGCTGGTTGGATGTGCGGGAAGTTGTTGCAAAAATTGACAGACTTAGACTGCAAGACAAGGCAAGGAGTACACTTTATTGAAGCATCAAGACCAGTCAGTGACAAATCACCTGACAATTCCGCGGCCATTTCCCAGGTGGAACAACATTCCTGGTTTATCCTGCCATCGTCTCGGTGAGTGCTTACTCTGGCAAGAGTTGAGATAGAAGATTCCCGAAAAATAGTAGAGAAGAGTCAAGAGACAGATGCCAAGATGAGGTGATCACCGAAGATCGTGTCAGGCTTAGATACTGATACTGTCAAGACCATACAATAGTTCCATTGTTGCTACCTGCAAAGTCCAACTTCCATTCTGAATCTGAGGCGTGCGAAACTTGGAGGAAGATGTTTCGGAGCTGAAAAAGAAGGTCGAGGATCTTCAACTCAGGACTTGCAGATTTTGCTTGTTCAACTTGCTCAGTTTCTGTATGATTGCCAGCATCATGTCACGAATCCATGAAAGCAAATTCACCTTTTTTCCCAACAGTTTGCTGCTGGGGTTCTCAATGCCACCTTGATGTGTTCGCCTTGGTGTTGGTGGGTCCTCAGGAGCCAACTTGTGTCTCCCGAGTCGTCCCGACAAATGCAAGCAGACAAGTATAGAGTCTAGACGAACAAATGGGCAGACAAATGCCAAGAAAGCTTTGAGAACACCAAGCCGGAAGACCACACTGGGAGAAAAACGGGAGGATGCAGAGTCAGTGGTAGGTAAAAATCATCAAATGCAGACAAGAAACCACCTAGGACCTAAACACTGGAACGAAAAACACGCAAGGTGGGGGCCAACGATACCATTAAAGCGCGGACACTACCACCTATAGAAAACAACGCTGCAACGCAAATGGTGTGCTGGAACGAAGCCTCTCACCCGTTTGTCTCCCCAATCATCTCTGTCTCTGATTGTATCCTTTCCTGGTTGGTCGACTTCTTTTTCTTGCTCATCTTCTCGTCACATATTACTCTACATGACTGGTCTATTTTGAGATCTACGCTGCTGTAATTTTTGGCGATGTCTGGGTCAAGGACTTCTGGAGAGCAAGACGACCTGTGAAGAGGAGAGAGCCTGAGCCGTGCATGCCGGTAGCAAAATCATCAGCGCAAGGATTTGAGAACAACTTGCAACTGCGACAGTGGAGCTTGCAGGAGCGAGGATCATTGATCTCTCAATACATGTCTCCAGCAAGAGAGGCTAGAGGCATGGTGGCAGATGGGCTGTACTGGAAAGACCAGCTGTCCCAAGCCACATCAGCAGTTTTTGCAGTCAGTTTTGTGTGGCTTTGAGCTTGCAATACGGTGCCTTTCTGGACCAGAGCATGAGCTTCAAGTGAAGATATATCAAAGTCAAAGCATCAATGACCAAGTGTCCTTCATTACAGCTAGGACGACTCATTCAGACGTTTTCAATTGCAGACTTCCCGAAATTTGTCAAATGTTTTCGCATGCCATGATGATACTGCAGCTGCTGTTCGCTTTTGGCCTCCCGCTTGTTGTGCTTGGATCCGGTGAGCTGGCCGTGGGTCAGAACAAAACTATGACGCAGCCTCGCCCGTGGTACAGATTCTACGAGCCTTCTCTAGAACGAGAGTCACTGATCATCTGCAATCTCAAGTCGTAGTAGCATTTGCAAATATTCCGGTGCAGATGTGACTGTGTTGTGTGTATACACCTAATGTTTATATAAATCTAGATATCTAACATTTATCTATATATATATATACATTTATATACATGTATATTACATAATTACATATATATATATACATGTCTATCAATATTATGTACCGTAAATTCTTGTAATTATTGTAGATGAGGATTATTTGTCATCTTTGCGAGCCTGTACCTCGCTCACGATTCTTTACTTCAGATCTCACTTGTTTGCCTGACGGGATGTACTGTACAAAAACAGTATGTGGAATAGAATTGTATGTATGTGCAGTATAGATGGCTGATATATACAAAACATACATGAGGCAGACGGAGAGACAGGCAGACAGACAGACGGACAGACGGACAGACAGAGAGACACACTGACAGATGGAAGGACGGATGGACGGACAATCAATGCACACAATGCAATGCATACAGATACATACATACAGATACGTCCACACGGATACACACATACGGATACATACATACGGATACAAACATACGGACACATACATACGGATGCATACATACGGATACATACAGACAGATAGATAGGTAGATAGATAGATAGATAGATAGATAGATAGATGGATGGATGGATGTATAGATGGATAGATGGATAGATGGATAGATGGATAGATGGATACATGGATAGATGGATAGATGGATAGATGGATAGATGGATAGATGGATAGATGGATAGATGGATAGATGGATAGATGGATAGATGGATAGATGGATAGATGGATAGATGGATAGATGGATAGATGGATAGATGGATAGATGGATAGATGGATAGATGGATAGATGGATAGATGGATAGATGGATAGATGGATAGATGGATAGATGGATAGATGGATAGATGGATAGATGGATAGATGGATAGATGGATAGATGGATAGATGGATAGATGGATAGATGGATAGATGGATAGATGGATAGATGGATAGATGGATAGATGGATAGATGGATAGA